>CAUYQV010058778.1:0-28709 GCA_963574575.1 Galagoides demidoff | reverse complement strand
TACAAATATCCATTGTATACCATTAACAAGTAGAGAATTAAAGTTAACACAACACAAAATATGAAATACACAGAAATAATTCTTCAGAAATATATAGTATTTCTACATGGAAAACTTCTAATTATTATTGAAAATATAAATTATATCTTTTTAACCTAAAATTAACTTTGGAATTTTCCAGTTGGGCCTCCGGAGAGCATCAAAGAATGTAGCTTTCATCGTGATTATAAATGATTAGTCATGTTTGGTGAATTGTATGAAACACTCTCAAATGATAAGTCATACTTTTTCTTTTTTTTGAGACAGAGTCTTACTTTGTTACCCTCACTAGAATGCTGTGGAGTCATAGCTCACAGCAGCTTCAAACTCTTGGGCTCAGGTGATCCTTATGCCTCAGCCTCCCAAGGAGCTGTGACTACAGGTGCCCCCACAATGCCCACCTACATTTTCATAGAGACAGGGTCTTGCTCTTGCTCAGGCTGGTCTTGAACTCCAGAGCTCAAGCAATCCAGCTGCCTCGGCCTCCCAGAGTGCTAGGGTAACAGGTGTAAGCCACCACACCCGGCCCATACTTGGTCTTTTTCTAATTGCATTTATCAATATATTACTGACATAATTGCTTCAAAATTATATATAACTCTTAAAAACCTAATATTATCTGTTACAATTCTGGGTATTATGTTGTATGCTACACATACACACACACCCCTAAATTTCCTTGTTAACTGCTGATTATGATGAACTCTTATCAGATTTTTAACCATGGCTATTCTAAGTTTTTCATCATCTACCAAAATTGTTCTGAATTCTTCTCTTTTGCCTTTATAATTCAACTCATGAAAGACTCTAACAACTACTCATAAATACAGTTTTCTAATAACTTTAAAACCAATGGACTATAAAAAAAATTTCAGAGCACTAATGAAAAAATTGATGAATTTATGAAACTATGAATAAAAATAAAGCTGAATAAAATTAATTACAGGAGATTAAGTAACTGATAAAGTGCATGATTTTATGGTCTTCATTTGAAACACTGTTGGTTTGTTTTCCGGATTTAAGGAATTATTTTTCTCTCTTGAGTTACATATAAGCTCTTACAATTTGGTAAAGTATACCTTTATGAACAGAGGCAGAAATATTTGCTTTTTCTTTCTACTTGATCCCTTCAAAATTTGGAATCTATTCATGAGCATTCTTATGTTTTAGGGCAATATGGTTATTTGAATAAGTTCAATAAAAATTCGCTCTTTCTTTGTGGCAGGGTACAATCGAAAACACTGGTTATATAACTGGCCCTTTTACCAAAATGTCATATTTGAGAATATGCATAAAATGCCTGACTTTAAGGGTTCTCAGCCTTACCATGAATAAATAAAAATTGTCACTTCCTGGCAGGCCCAGGAACCTTAAGACAGTAAGTAAAATCTAAAGACTGCCTTGGTTTGTCCTTTGAGCCTCAAGAGATTTTTAAACCTAAAATTAATACGTGGCCAAATCATACTTGCAGGCAAAATGTGATAAAACTAAAATATAAACTTATTTCACAAATTTATCTTTATCTTTGGTAAAAATCAGGATGATTTCAGGGGTGTCCAACCTCTTTCCTTTTCCTCCAACATGGGACCAGACCAAAAATCCAGGACACGTCTAATCCCGGTTATCAAGAAACAACAAAACCTAACTACATAGGTGTGATCCCACCTATGGTGCATATTGCAAGGGTACATGTCAGATCTATTAAGCACAGAGTATAAAAGTCTTAATCCAACAATTAAGTAAAGGGGGTGAAAGATATATCAACCAGTACAACGTAAGCATTTCGAATTGTATATAGAATCAGCACACTGTAACCCCCTAAATGCATTAATGTATACATGATCTACCTCTTTTTGATTTAATAAAAAAAAGCAATAAACAAGACCTATCTACAAAATTATACAGGAGGGATGTTTTCCAAGAAAGGTCTTGATCAAGAGGAAGATATGAACGTTATTAGGGTAGAAACGAAGCTATTGTGTTTAAAACATCTTGACAAAAAGAGCTACAGAAGGCCATGACAAGAGGGTTGTCATGGATAAACACCCGATTAACAAAACAGTCACGAAAGACTGCAAAACCCACAACCTTGCACAAAGGTCATCAAAGCTTTACACACACACACACACACAAAATACTGAGGCTATCCCCCCAGCAATTGCCTACTCTCAGACTGGTATCACCTTTGGTGTTGATCCTTGTAGCTGAAGACAATTATCTTAAAGCAATTATGTAATTCTCTTTTCTTTTACTTTAAAAATCTTGTCTTCCCTTACCCTCCTGACTATGCACTTACTTTACTCTGGTACATGTATTCCCATCACAATGTCCTTTTCAAATAAACATCATTTTCTTTTACACATCTTCTCTCTGTTTGTAGTTTCTTTGCATAAATATGTTTGTGGTAAATTCTCTTCATTTTTGTTCCCCTGAATATTCCTCCCTCACGAAGGAAAACTTGTTTTGCTGTATTTACAACTTGTTATTGTCTCTCAGCACATTGAAAATAGGCTTCATTTCCAATTTTCTCTTGATCATCTTCTGAGACTCTGATTAAATATATCCTGACTTCTTAACTTCTCTCTCAGTTTTCCTAATGCTTTTTTATTCTGTGCTGCACGTTGAGTAATTTCTTCTGACAGCTCTTCTAGTTTATTAATTCTCTCTTCGGCTAGGTTTAATTTACTGCTTACCTCATGCATTTAATTTCTAATTTCAGTAAATATATTTCTCACTTCTAAAAATACTATTTAATCCAAAACGACTGTTTTGTCTGTAAGCATCCTCCACCCTACTTCCAATTTCTCTTCTATCTCTACACATAATAAAGATACACAAGTTCGACATATCTGATGAATTCAGTACCTGCAATCTTGGAGATTTAATTCTACAGTCTTCAGTTGATGCCCTCTCTTGGGGCAGCTTATTTTCTTGTGTGTCTAGTGATTTCTGATTGAGAACTCGTTTTTGCTGAAACTTGCCCTAAATGAATCTGGATGATCTCATCTTCATCTCATTCTTCAGATGAGATTTGTGTTTGCTATTGTCATGTGGCAGGATCATTTGCATCTTTTTTCTCTCTTGTCACCGTGCATGTAACTTTAACTCCCCAAATAATATGAACTTAGGCTTAAAATTAGATATTGTCAGGGGAAACGTTTCTCCCTCATTCCACCTGAAGCCAATGATGAAATGTCTATTGTCTTTTATACTATGAGTTTTATTAACTATTGATACACTGGAGATATTACCTTTCATGGATTCAGATGTTATGGGAGGGTGTTCTAGTAGTTTTTTCCCCCCTACTAGGACTCAAATACTATACATAGCATTTCAGCAGAATGATTATATACATGTATTTATACACACACACGTAGTTTCACCTGATTTTGATTTGGGCATATTGTCCCTATGTAACTCATGATAGCACTCCCTCATTTGAATGATACATTATAGAGTTGCTGAGAAAAATATTCTTTTTCCACACTGTCACACAGAATACTTCTGATAGCTGATGCTGTGTTTTCTTTTTTTCCCCCACACTGATCAATCGTCCAATGCCAATTGAGTGTCGTACAATTTAGTCCAATTCTAACACTATCTACCTGAATGCAGCATCAAATCACACAGGTGGAGGGTTCAGTTCCACAAGGCTGTCCCACTTCAGGTGCCAACTGCAAGTCTGGGCTTCCTGTACTTCTGACTGACCCTGGCTATAAATCAAGGTTCTCACAAACTTTCTGTATGTTGAATAATTTGTTAGAATGGCTCACGGAAGTCCGGAAAATGCTTTACTTATGTTTACTTGTTTACTATAAAGGCTGCAACTCAGAAACAGCTAGATAGAAGACATACACAGAGCAGAGCATGGGGCAGGGGAGGTGGTGACGCTTGCGTGACCTCTCTGGATCAGCTGCCCTCCACCCGTAAGCACCAAGGTTGTTCACCAACAGAGAAACTCATCAAATCTTGTTGTTCAAGAGTTTTTACAGAGCTTAATCTCCAGGGCACATTCCTTTCCCAGAGGTCAGTGGGTAGGACTAAAATTTCCCACCATCTATAATCACTTGATCTTTCTGGTGACCAGCCCATCTTGAGGCCCTCTAGAGGCCCTACCCTAAGTTACCTCCTTAGCATAAACCCAAGTGTGACCCCAAAGGGGCTCATATAATTAACAAAAGACACTTCTATCACTTGGGACATTTCCAGGATTTTAAGATCTCTATGTCAAGAACTAGAGACAAAAACTAAATACATTTTTTATCATACCAATTTAAACCAGTCTTATTGCTGCCAGGGATTAGCACATCACCCCTCGAGGGCAAATGAACATCCAGCTTCTCTTTGTTTAACCTTCAGGCTTCATACTCATTGTTTCTGGCCTCTGCTCTCTTTACCTTGTGGACTGATCAATTATGCTTTCAAATCACTACAAATTGTTTTTAATCCCCTCCCAACTTCTTAGTCCATGATATTTTTGGAAACACTGCTGTCTACATCACCTAGTTTCCTCATATCTAACGAGTACATGATACATAGAAGGAAATGCATCAATTCTGTAGAAAGAATGAATGAGGCACTTCCGTTTGAAGTACTGCTAATATTTTGCAATGAATTTGAAGTGTAGTTAAACAAAAAAAGTTCTTTCTTTTTAATTCTATGATTTCACTCTTGGCAAGGTAAGCCGTGAAAATATTGTGAAAGAGGGAAAGTGCTTTACAGACAAAGCTGTTCATTATGACATAATTCATGTTTCTAAAAACTTGAGAACAATTAAGGTCAGAGAAGTGCCTAAGTAATGGGTGATTATGTAACTACTAGATATGATGCCCCTTAACACCATGTGACCAACCCAGAAAATGTTTATGGAACAAATTAAATGCAGGAAGCAACTTCAATGTGTATTACAATTATAAATAAGACACAAATATGCACACATGAATGTGAACCAGGAGCCAACTAAAAAAATTAACTTATTAGGAAAGCAACCTTTGGGATGCTTTTTCTTATTTACAATTTGCAATTATTGGTATTGAAGTGTCCCAGGGACAATGCATATATGAACTTTAAATGAGAGAAAGTCTAGATGCACCTATCTATCCCCTCTTGGAAACAACCCGAGAGGCAAATACATTCACTTGGTGTTGGACAGGCCTGTGTTCAAATATTTGTTCTGTTGTTTACGAACTGTGGTCAAATCTTCACTCTTCCCACTGTGGCTAGGGAATTCTGGCACACTCCTAACTTTATGCTCAGCCACACGATAATGTTGGCCAATGGGACATTAATAACAATACTTTGATTCCTCCTGTGCTTTGGAGTTTTCTCTGCCACCTCTACCTCTCCATGAGAACACCCCAGACTGGTCTGCTGACAAGACAGAGAAATACTGGAGGACAGCTGAGTTGTTGCTGCCACAGTCCATCCCATCTGAAGCTGACCTTAGACACTTGGTGAAGATACTAAATCAGAACCATGCATCAACTTACAGATTCATGAACTGAACAAACAGTTGTTGACTTAGGTGACTATTAGTATAGTTTGTTACGCAGCATTATCTATGGCAGTGGATAGCTGCTACACCTTGTCCTCTTCATCTTTGTATAGCCAGGTCCTACCACAATGTCTGGTGCCTAGATAATAGTGCCTAGACACTATTGTGTCTGTCACTGTCCCTTCTCTGCAGGGAGAATGAGACATTTATGCTTGCATCACCCCTCTCCCCAGCATACTTCACATAGCACCTATTTTTTTTTTTACACCTATTTCCTTATACATTTCTCTCTGTTAAGCCTTGAATGAATTGCAAGAGGAAAGTTAGTTACTCACATTACTTCTACAGCACCCAGCACAGAATAGACTCTATAAATGTTTTTGCTTGAATTAAATAAATAGATTGGGAGAGCTGACGTGAACCCTAACAGCCAGCAGCAGATGGCAAGAAGAGAAGCTATACAGGGCGGTTCTCATGCCAGGAGACTTTAGGCTTTCCAGAAAGCTCACAGAAGGGTGGGGAAAAAAACAAATAAGGAAGAAAAATGTTTCTTTCTGCTCACCTGGTGCCCATCTCTCTCTCACAGCACTGCACGCAAAGCTCCCAGCCATCTGTGCCCCTGGGAGCTCCCCTCAACTCAGCTCCCCTCTGCCAGCTGTGGACACTTCACTCCACCCCTGGGGATGTGCCCCACGTGCCAGCACAGCTTGTTGGGACCCTACCTTCAGATCAGACACGTCCCTGTAGCACTGCTCGGAGCGGGTATGGTCTGAGAGCTGCACATTCCAGAAGCAGGGCAGCTGGTACACAAGGAAGGGGTTTTGTTTGATGACAGCGTTGAAAATATCCTGGAGGACAAAAGCCAAAGACACCATCAAGACCATCAGGTGGGTTCAGCTCCTAAGGCACTGTATCCCCATTAAAGGGCTTCTCCTGGGTCCCTTGCTTTGAACACAGCTGGCTTGTACCGACGGGCATTTCTTTTGCTCGTTATCTCTAGGAACCAAGCCACAATGTTTGGACAGAGAAGGGGAGAATACCCCAGGCTGGCCAGGAGCACAAGGATCTGGTGGGTCTCCTAAAGCACTATCCAGCCAGTTCACGTGGGGCAGACAGGAAGCGACTTTCCTGCCTCAGCCGACATATAATAAATGAGGTCTCTTTCCTTCCCCTCTTCCCAGCCTATGCAGGAGCCCTGTATCATCCATCCTGAGCTCCTGAGGAGGAAACTGCGTGATGACAAGCAGCCCTTCTAATTCAGGGGCCGAGACAAATTACAGATCGTCCCTTTCAGCAGTGCTTCCTTGGGCTTTCTGTGGATTCAGTGATGGATGCTCCTTGGATTCCTGCAGCCCACGGTGCCCACAGCACACGTCCTCATTTCAAAATCCCACTCTGACTTGTCTAGGGGGAGTTTTACCTCTTTGGGCTCCTCTCCAAGCTCTCAAACTGGCCTGTACTCATTAACTAGCTGCTGACAGGTGGTGCCAGGGGTGAATTACGGGCCTTCTCTATAGGAGAGCGCTGAATGAGGATCCCCGATGGACATGGACATACAATGGCTAGCTTTTGGGGACATGCTCAAGTCATTGTGACCTGTCTTAAATTATGAGGATGGCAGACAATTTCTCCCTCCAGTTTAAAATAGCTCTCCCTGGGTACTGCTTTTTTTTTTTTTTTTAATTCATTCATTAAATATGGTTGGAAAAGGAAATCAGTTTCTGGGCTTCTTGGGAAATACAGAATGATTAATGCTTCAAAAAAATAGCAAAGTAACCTTATAGAGTTTCTTGTTTCCTCTGTATTAGAAAACTTTGCAGGAATTCAACAAACTGGGCCACTGAACATTGAACAAAAAAACGTGCACGGTGAGCTTGTTCTTGGGATGAAAAGGCAAGGATGAATTGCAGAAAGCCCAGAGAAATCATCTTCGTGTCTCCCCATAATGACCAATACCACCGGAATACCAAAATCTAAATGGTGATCCTGGTACAGCCAAGGTCAAAGATTCGAGCCCTTCACTTTTCCTAGTTAAAGTGAGAAATGAGGCTTTTAAAAAATAAATACTTGTTGGCCAGGCGCGGTGGCGCATGCCTGTAATTGTAGCACTCTGGGAGGCTCAGGTGGGTGGATTGTTTGAGCTCAGGAGTTCAAGATCAGCCTGAGCAAGAGCCAGACCCTGTCTCCAAAAACAGCTGAGCATTGTGGCAGGTGCCTGTAGTCCCAGCTAGTCAGGAGGCTGAGGTAAGAGGATCGTTTTAAGTTCAAGAGTTTGAGGTTGTTGTGAGCTATGACGCCAGCACAGCACTCTCCCCACGGTGACAGAGTAAGACTCTGCCTCAAAATGGATAAATAAATAATTAAATAAATAAAATAAATACTTAGAGTGGTTTGGTGAAGTTCAAGAACCTCTTCAGATTGTCTGGATAACAAGGTGATTTCTAGAGTCAGGTGTTTTGTCCTTTCTATTTAAATTCATTTCCCTTGAGTATAGGGCGGCCAGTACAGGTTCTAAACAGAAAGCTTGGATTAAATAAAAGTGAGACTGTGTTTGCCAGACAGGCAAATGGAACCTCATCCGGGAAATACAGTGTGGCACCCCAGGGTCTCAGAGAGCAGCTGCTGTGCAAACCATACTGCCCGTGAAAAGGTGCCCTCCTCTGTCTGAAGCTGACTGCCTTCTCCTTACGATTCTGGTCAACAAACTATGAGCTCTGCAGGGCAGAGCGCCGCATCCCTGTCATCCTCTTTCTGATCACGGCCTCTGGTGAACACAGTGTTCAGGGAAAGTCTGCTGGGTGAACAAATGAATGACCGAAGGGAATGAACTAATGAGTTCTTGTCTTAGAATGTCAAGTATAGGGCAGCTCTGTCCACTTGGACAGAGTCACACAACAGGTAGAAAAATAACTCAACTCATCTCCTTTTATGTTTCTGAAGAAACAGCCCCAGAGTGCTCAGGTGGCCACTCACCTGGTCAGCTAAGGATGTAGACAGCATGCCCATGAGCTCTCTCTCTGCCGTCAGCCTCCACATCTGCTCCCATTTCATCTTCCGCAGCTTATCCAGGAGCAGCAGGATCACCCCTGGGCAACAGCAAAGGATAGAACAAAAACGGCATTAAGAGGGAAAGCCAGGCACACCTGTCCTCAACGTGGGTACAGCCTGGCGGGGATGAGGTCTCGTGCGGAGAAGAGTCCTAAGCCTTGCTGCATATAACTCTTCCCTCTCAAAGTTCTCCCCGAGAGGCTCCACCCTATGGGCACACTTAGGAGATGAAAATACCTGGGGTTAGGCCTAGGGCTGCCAGCTGCTTGGTAGGAGACTAGAACATCTCCCTGGACATCCTCATCGTATGGAGAACAGGAACACAGGTCGCAAAGCAGTGTTATGAGGATTAAGTGAGATGAGCGAAAAGAGCCCAGTACTTCCCAGAGATGGGACAGCGGTAAAGTCTGCACAACAGGGTGAGTGGACTTGCTGACGCCGAGTTGTACACATAAATATGGCTAAAGTGGTAAATGTGTGTATTTTACCACAATAATGAAATCCTAGCTCTGCACCTGGTACACAGTATATTTGTTACAAGCATTAGGTTCTCTCCTGTGTTCTTCCCCAGAGATAGGACAACCTAGCTAGGGTTGGTTGATAGATGACATTTGTGTAATATACACTGTTTATTAGTACAGATAAGAATTAGCTCCTCTGGGACTTTATTCTGGGTACTATTTTGCCAATTTGCTTGACAATTACCAACAAGCCATGTGGGTCTGTCTCAATGTTCCCCATGTTACCAGAGCCTTCTTCAGCCCACTCACAATCAGTACTTATTGGGGAAGGCAATGGTGCCATTGTATCTGTAAGATGAGCTTCAAAAGCTCATAGGAAACTAAAAATAAGAGGTTGGTTCTACTCCTTGCTGCTTTCTTTCTATCTTTCTTCTTCTTCTTCTTTTTTTTTTTTTTTTGTTAGTTTTTGTGGAAAGGGACTTGGGAGAAATGGGGGATTATTTAGGGAAGGAAATTCTCATTGCATATTAGGTCAGAAAATTAAGTTCGTGAACTCAACATGGAAAAAGTGCTAATACTGCCTTGCTCAACATCACTATGGTCACCTGTCAGGTACTCCCCTTGGGGAGCTATGCTCGGACACCAGTGCCTAGTTCACCTGTCAAAACAATTTTGGAACTCTTTTTATGGAATGGCCATCAGATCTGTCATTGTACGAGGTCGGACAATTAAGTTTGAGAACCCTTCCTAGAAAAAGTGCTCCCTACCTCATTACCGAATATCACTATGGTCACCAGATGGCCAAGGGGAGACCTTGGACGGTGACCATAGTGATATTCAGCAATGAGGCAGGTGGCACTTTTTCTAGGATGAGTTTGCAAACTTAACTGTTACGCCCTATACATTCTTTTGTATCTGTAATGAAACAACTAAATGTATTACCCAGGCAAAAAATAAATAAATCAATACAAATCTAAAGAGAAAACCACGTTTTGACTTAGCTGAATGGCTTAGAAACAGTTATCTACCACCAGGTCAGTTAGATTCCACAAAAAACTCACCAAGCACAAAACACGAAAAGCCCAGAGAATTTCTCTGCAGGCCACTGTGGTCAATTTGGTAATTTGGTGGATGGAACTGTGGCACCCATGGCCCCTCAGATCAATCCTCTTCAGGGTTCTTACCGTGTCTCCTGAAAATAAGACACTGTCTTATATTTATTTTTTCTCAAGAAGATACACTAGGGCTTATTTTCAGGGGATCTCTTATTTTTATTAAGTATAATACAACAACCTACATTTATTCAAATACAGTTAAATCATCTTTTTCTGGAACATGACAGGGGGAGCTGACCTTGTTGGTGGGGCTGGCACTAGTGATGCGTGAACTACTTTCCCCAGCCATTCGCACATGCGCAATAGGATGCCTGTGACCGCGGTTACCACATGTGCACCAGCGCAAGTGCTAACAGCTTAGAGAAAGGAGGTGTGGCAGATAAAAGGTATTCCAGTCTTCTTTACCACTCCATGCTGAAATGCATGGCGTCCATCACTAGGTCTTATTATTGGGTAGGGCTTATATTTAACAAATGCATAGAAATCCTGCTAGGGCTTATTTTGGGGGTAGGTTTTATTTTGGGGGAAACACGGTAGCTCAGCACAATGGTCAGTGGCGAAAACTCCAGGCAGCTGAAAAATGCTCTTACTTGATACCCAGCACATGCATTTCTAAAACGGGAGGAAAGAAACAGATTTTTCCAAATCACACGTAAATGTCAACTCTAAGACTTTTTACTTATTACAGTGGTACATATTTGGAGAAAAAGGAGATTCACCATTTAGTGAAGGGTGTTTGCTCAAGTGGAGTTAAGGTAAAGAACAATATATAAATGGTTATGGGAAGAACGGGATAATACACAGAGATCTGAACTTGTAAGTCAGGAGGGAAAATTACATCTCTTGCGTACCTCTCTTGCTTTGTTAGGTTTTTGGAATACATCCTTTCCTTTCATGCTGCCAAGGGTCTATAGAAGACAGATTTTGTCATCTTTATTTTGTATGTGGAAAAACTGAGAGGCTAAATCAGACACTTTTCTAGCTCACAGTTCAAAGGTATGTGTTAAAACTCAGATCTGCCTTGACTTCCAAAGCCAGTGCTTCTTCCAATAAACCACATGAGTAAAATGAGGAAAATTGTCCTACATAATTCAGTAAACTCATGCCCTCTTGTGGTAGGCTGATAATGTTTACCTACCTATCAGCTATCCCAGGGGAAAAACTAAAACACCTGCTTTGCAGCATTTGCCAATGACAATGGTGTAAATACTCCCATCATTGCTCATGTCAAACTAGCAATGTGATGACATCAAACAGTAAGTTGGGGAAGGTATACAGTTAGCACCCCAAGCCAGTGCATGCTTGCTCTAACACAATACTGAAGTCATTCTAAAACTGTTTTAGTAATAGTAAAATTCACCTCAAACGTATTATTTGATTGCTTCTCTTGGAGAGAAAGGAAAAAAAAAACATTTAAAAAAAGTTACAAACCCAGAGTAATAGTCTCAGTCACTGGTGATGGATTCAAGAAAACAGAGTCCAGTCAAACACGTGAAAGAATTTCATTAAGTCTCAGCACAAAAACTAATTTTAATTAGGTTGGGTAGATGCTCTGATACAGAATAAAAAATGGAAGGGGTGGGGTTGGAAGCTGTAAATAAATGATCGAAGATATTAATGCACATTTTGAAGCCTCTAGGAGGTCCGTGATAGATGTATCCATCTCTGGAGACTGAGCTAAGAAGCCTCTAGGGAGGTCCATGATAGATGCATCAGTCTCTGGAGACTGAGCTGAGAACTGTTGCTTTTTAGTGGCGTTGAGACTTGGCAAGTCCTAAGTGGCAGATGTGATTCAGCGTCACTTGTCAGGCTCCTTCAGAAGTGGCAATGTCTAAAATGACACGCTGAATGTAGAAAAGCAAGACCGTTGTCCCAGCTGGCCAACCTTTACTTTTTGTGTGATTTACGTTTATTTTTTAAAATTATGACTATTTTAAACCAACAGAAAAGTACAAAAACTAATATAAGGGATGCCCACCACAGATATAACAGATGCTAACAGCCTGACACGTGCTGTTAAAAAAAAAATAAGCATTTCAGATAAATCTAAAGTTCCTCCATCTCATTCCGTCTCTTCTCTTCCTCAGAGGCAGTAGCTGGCATCCTCTGGTGGTTGTGTTTCGTATCTATGCATGTTTTTATATTTTTATTCCTTATGTTTAATAATACACAATATATCATCTTGGCGCTGGTAGCACAGCGGTTATGGCGCCAGACACATACATGGAGGCTGGCAGGTTTGAACCCAGCCGGGACCAGCTAAATAACAATGACAAGTGCAACAAAAAATACCTGGGCTTTGTGGCAAGTGCCTGTAGTGCCAGCTACTTAGGAGGCTGAGGCAAGAGAATCGCTTAAGCCCAAGAGTTAGAGGTTGCTGTGAGCTGTGATGCCACAGCACTCTCTTGAGGGTGACATAGTAAGACTCTGTCTCAAAAAAACAATACATAATGTATGGTATTTTTAGTATACTCACATATTTCCTATTCCAATTTGCCTTTTCATCTATTGTTATGTCATTAGGATTCAACCATGTTAGTATTTCAATATCAAATTTATTCATCATATTCACTTTATTCATTTATTGTATAGATGTAAGAGGATTTATTTTTGCATTCCCCTACTGAAAGACATTTTGGTTGTTCCCTGTGTTCTTGCTATTATAAACACATACATACACACATATATATTTATTTATTATTTTTTGCAGTTTTTGGCTGGGGCTGGGTTTGAACCCACCACCTCCGGCATATGGGGCTAGTGCCCTACTCCTTGGAGCCACAGGTGCCACCCCTTGCTATTATAAACAATGCTGCAATAAACAGCCTAATATCTATCCGTGTTTCACTGGGCATGTGTGTGAGTACTTAGCAACGATACAGCTTCGACCTCTGGCCGGGAATAGCTGTGTTGCTGGTGCTGTTTGTCTTGAAACATCTTCAGTTACTCCATCTTCCTTCCTTACAGCTGGCCCATTACTAAGTTCACAGATCCTACACGGGGAATGGCTTTGATGTCTTCTTTTATTCATTCATTCAACAGTTATTTATCAAGCACCAACTATGTGTGATCTAATGGAAGTAGATCTGGACTTGTTTTTTCCCCCTGCTTTCCCCAGACTCATGGGCTTTGTTCCAAATATTAATTCAGCATATATTTACTGGTGGTATAGGATTCAATCTTTGCCAGGCCCGTTTATGGAGCTCATCTATATAAGACATACACCTTATAATTCAACACAGGGACAGTAGACGCTGAGAATGTGCACTGCCTTTGAAGGGAGCTCCGGAGGGAGGCCCAGGCTGCCCAGGGCTAGGATTCGGCCAGGCACACAAGGGGAGCAAGGAACGTCTGAGGAAGGAGCACGGACAGAGGCATGAAGGTTGGAGACAGCGTGCCGAGCCCAGGCTGTGCAAGAACTAGCACATGTGATGGCTGGCCAGTCTCAACGGCGTGCCAAGATGTGCTTCTGAATAGTGGAGCAGGCAATGGTCAGGAAGACTCTGGAATCTGTGCAAAACAGCTGCTTTCCAGTCATTTTCTACATGGATAACCCGTGGGGCTATCAGGATGAGATACTTGTGGCCAGAAGGCCTGATCCAGGGGCTCCAGCTACCCCAGGCCCCAACCAAGCACCCCTGTGGGCTGAGTCGATGCCTATTTTGGAACATGTCACCGATGTGTGGGGCACACTGGTTGGGAAGCCCTACTGAGGACAGATGGGAGCCAGAGCAGGAAGGATGTTGAGTGACACAGTGACCATGACCAAATCTCTTTTGGAAAGGCCAACCTCAAGTGTCACATTACCATGCCATGTCACAAGATCAGAGGACACCTCCCAAATCTCAGAGTAGTCTACAGAACACGTCACAACCCCTTGGTTGTGGACAGATTCATCTGAGTCTTGCCACAGTTTATTTATTTTTTTTCCATTTAACAGTGCCATTGCTTCCAGTAAAACCAGTGCAATGGCATTCTGTCACCTCACCCTCTGCCTCTGTCAACTCAATGTGTCAGCGCTCAGGCTGGCTTTCTGTTTAGCATCCCAAAGAGTTTACTAAATATACTACTCTCTGTTTCCTGATTCAACCCAGAAGCAGAATCCAAAACAAACAGAAAAATTCATGAGCAAACAAGTCACAAAGCTTATGCGTTTCACTTGCAGCTTCCTGGGTCTCCTCTCATCTCACAACAGTTTTAGAAAGTAGGCAGGTCGGACACGATCACGGTATAGTGACGTGGGAAATGAGGCGCTGAGAAGAGGGTGTGTCTCCCAATGTCACAGTACAGGCAAGGACTTACTCCGGCCGGTCTGGGGAAGGTCTTTATCCTAGGATATCAGAACCATGGAAGACCCTGTGCTTCGGGGGTCGGCAGCCCCTATGAATGCCTTTTCTTTGTACCCCAACACTTTGAAAGACTGCTAACGTAATGCTGAGGGTGTGTTTGGCCAACATATGAGTGCATGGGAAACAGGGATCCCAGGACCCACAGCTGGGCCAGATGTCAGCTGCCCCTGACATGCCAACCAGAGCAGTGGGGACCCTGCCTGCCTTTAATCGCATGTCCTGCATTGAAAAGTTATTTCTTCTATAATTCATGTCAGATTTTGTTTTTTGAGAACCTGTTATGAGTCTATCCATTCGGCTAACTGGGGATTTTAGCAGTATGTAAAATACACTTGTTCTCTGGCCAGGTAGAGGGGGGATAGGTGACTAAGAAAATGCTAATGACTATGATGAACAGGAGAGGAGAGAGGACCATGGGAGCCTGCTGTGTGGTCTGGGGGGGAAGAATTAGGGAAAAGGTTCCCGAAATAAATGATATCTAAACTGAAACTTAAGGAAGAAGAAGGTTATCTGGATGAGAAACAGGAAAAGTGAAGGTTCGGCCCAACAGGCTTCTCCCCACAGGCCAGTAGTTTCAAAGGAACAGGTTGCCAGTATCTCTGGCAGGTAGCAAATGTTTTCCACCTTATTTGAACAGCAGACCTTAAACGGCAATGGCTCAATTCCCTTTCGTATCTCAATCTTCCTAAAAAAAAAAATTTAAAAAGAGGCTGCACAAATTTATCCAGTATTGGTGAAAACATTCGTCTTTGCTCCTAAGTCTATAATTAACCCCAAGTTATTCATACAACAAAATCCTCCCATTCTCAGAATGATGCAGCAGAATGAATTCTGAGAACACAGGTACTTCCTTTGCAGCAACTCCAGAAGGGAAAGCTGTAAGTAAGAGAAATAAAACAAAACAAACAAAAAAGCTCCAAAACCCCAAACAAAATGATAGTGGACTTGGAAGACACAGTCGTGGGTTTCAGTCCTAATAGCATTCCTTATTACCACTGTGACTCTTGAAAAAAGTCCCTGGACTCCGAGCCTCAGTTTCTTATTTGTAACTTATTGGAGTTAACAAATTAACTCCAAGAATGACTCTGACAAATACTAAAGAATATCTTTAGGGTATCTAGTACAGTAGGAAGAGCACCCTTAATACTGAAGTGAGAAATATTAGTTGATAATTAATGCTCATACCCAGTAAATCCTTCACTATCCTGAATTCACTGATCATTCAAATAACCTTCAAAATCCTCTTATGTGTTGAGTATATCGGCTACTTGAAATATTTTCAGGCCCACAGCCTTCTCAGTCTTCTGACAATCGTCACCTAATGCAGTCACAACCAGCGTGCTCAGGAGATCCCTTGGGGTTATTCCATGTGGCAGCTAAAGAGATACAGCCACAGGAAGAAAAAAAATAATAATAAGGAAAAAAAATCCACCATATGGAAAAATTATGTGCATAAATTATGTTCACAAGCAGCTAGGAAGTCTGTTTAGGATGTTAAATAAAATCACGTTAATACAGAGAGAATCTGGCCGCTTCTTCCAAGGTTAGGAGCCTGTACCCAGGCCATAAAGAGTTCAAAAACAACATTTCCAAGGGAAACAGAACACTATTGACACCTCACTCCCATGGCACCTGGGAGATATCCCAATTAATGATTATAAAGGGCTTTCAGAATATGAAGTGGTACATAGAAGCTTAATAAATAACAGTTGCAGAAACTATACATTTCCTCATTAAGGTGCTCAATTATCACTCACTGAACCTGCAAAATTCCCACTAGAATGAATACAAATTATGTGCTCGCATGCAAAGTGGAAACAGGCTTTTAAACTGAACACTGGTTAAAATAATGAAAATGGCTCCATCAGAAATCAGACTCAAGCTGAAACAACACAGATTTGGCTTTGGAATGCATGCCCCGAGTCAGATTTTGACACTGCTTTTCTGCTGTCAAGAGGAAGGTGGTGCCAAAAGGGCTTGACTTTGGCCTCTGTCTGGCACTCACCACTGCCTGATCCTCCTATTTCCAGCCTTGCTGTCGGGGTCTGGGAGCGCAGAGCGAGCCCCTTGCCCCAGAGTGCTCCGCAGAGGTGGTGTTCCTTAAACTTGACAGGGACTGTCAGTGTTGCTGGCTGGGCTGCCAGTGAGTGGGGGGCCCTATCTACAGCTGTTGTGCTGGGAGCATAGAGACCAGCACTAAATTAGTAAATGAACAAATAAATTAAAAATCAAAGGATTCTCTCCTGAACATCTGGTCCAGGCGTAAGGCGTTTCATCTGTGGATCAGAGGGCAAGGTTTCTTTCCCCCAAATTGAATATGGAACAACAGCTCAGTAGCCAAGATGGTAAGGAAAGAGAAGTGGACGTCTGTGAAGAGGGAGAACAATGTTTTATTTTGTTTTTGTTTTGTGTGGAGCCAGATGTTGCTTTTGGCCAGCGCAACTACAAAAGAAATAGAATAAAAATGATGACAACAATGACGCTACCTACCATTTATCAAGGAACCGCTGGAGACTAGAGATAAAGTACTTAACTTAGACGACCTCCAATGCTTAAGGCAAACCTGCAAGGGAGATGGAATTATCCCCATTTTTCAGATGGAAAAACTAAGGCTCACATGTAGCTCGTCAGTGGCAGAATTAATTTCAGCCAATGACTTTTAACCATGTTCTCTTTCAACCATGCCACCTGGGGTGTGTGTGTAACATGCCCATAACTAAATATGGCCAAAACAAAACAGCAGGAAGCAGTGAGTAAATGTGCCAAGGGCTTTGACCAGCGGGTCCTAACCAGATTGCCTCTGTGACACCTGGGAGGATCCTGAGCATTATAAAGGCCAGGCAGAGTAGGGCGTCCCTGAGCATAGCTCTGTGTGAAAATGAAGCTGCTGAACCAGGGAAGGGCCTGATCTGGGATAAGTGCTTGTAGGTAGCAGGGGGTGGGGTGGGGGTCGGGTGAAGACAAGAAATATTTGAATCAGGACTGTTCCAAAGCTAACTTGTGTCAACCTGCTCTCCTGCAGGTCATTTGAACCTACTCAGCTAACTTCACAGCCAGTACAGGACTACCTCTTAAAATGTTTTCAGCCAGAGGGATGCCTTACGCTTGTGCTATGAAAACTTGCTGATTGGGTGGTGCCTGTGGCTCAAAGGAGTAGGGTGC
This sequence comes from Galagoides demidoff, assembly GCA_963574575.1. Taxonomy (NCBI): domain Eukaryota; kingdom Metazoa; phylum Chordata; class Mammalia; order Primates; family Galagidae; genus Galagoides; species Galagoides demidoff. The sequence continues at coordinate 11,041 of CAUYQV010058778.1, read as the reverse complement.
AGGCCCCATATACCGGAGGTGGCAGGTTCAAACCTGGCCCCGGCCAAAACTGCAAAAACAAAACCAATAAAAAAAAAAAAAAAACAAACTTGCTGATCAAGAGGAGTTTGTCCCATTCTTCTCTTCTCTCCCGTCCTCCATGGCTTGCTTTTATTCTTGGGCAAGGTAAAGAATACAGCTGGACCTGCTCCATCACTTCAGCCCACATGCTTCCTTAACTCAGCTCGGGAAACTGAAGTCCAGAGAAGCTACATGACTCCTTCAGACCAGGGGCAGAGCGGGCCGCAGATTAAATCTTTTCTTCCAAACCCAGTGTTTCCTAGAGTATATTGTGGCGTTTTGGGGGGATGTTTGGGACCATTCTAGTGGGTGTTATGGGAAGCAAGGCTAAGTAAGTTTAGAAGATGGGTTAAATAAAGTCAAACACTGACACATCAATGTGTATGGTCAGTCCTAATGGGGGTCACAGCACCCCACCTTGTAGACTTTTTGTCCCCTCTCCACTGGAAACTGGGAGGATGTTGCTGCTACCTTCATGCTGAGTCCTCACCGCTGCTGCCTGCTGTTCCTCGGCTCCCCACTCCACCTGTACTGCCAAGGCCACTACAGGAAAATGAAGATTTGCTCCTTAGTCTGTTAGTGGTTCTCGTGGCTTTCCTGGTTTGAACCAGAGAAATCCTAAGTGGGCACTGAGGGGGTGCTCTGCAGGAGCCCCTGGGGAGCATGGGAACTCTTATCCAGGAATGTTTATGAAAATGACCCTCACAATCACGACTGCTCCTCCCTTCTCCTTTGAAGAACTGGAGTTGTCTTTTCATGCGTGACCCAACTGAGGCGAGTTTATTAAAAACCACTTAATTTAAAATCTCCTGCTGATTTCACCTGGCACTCACTTTTGATCATGTAAATTAAAAGGTGCTGTAGTCTAGTTTTTGCTTTTAAATTTTTTTTTTCTTCTTAAAAGTTCTTTGAGAGAGAGAGAGAATGGAAACCCTTCTACCACCTGATTTTTTGCTGGTTTTTTGGCAAGTGTGGATGGGTTGGAGTCCAAAGGGCTGCTCAAGCCTCATAAATGACTGGTGGTCATTCACTCACTTATTCATCCATCCATTCATTCATTCCATAAACACTTTTTGAGCCACTTCTGTGTTCCAGGCTCAAGGTATATGGAGAGATAAAGAACACAGTGGTCCCTGCTCAAGAGAATTTGAAGGTTATTATGTGCGTTCAAAGAGAGAGAGGTGTTTTAAGCAGAAAGGGTGGGCTCCCAAAGGAGGGTGTGGTAGAATCTCACGTCATGAGGAGCAGTCCTTTAAGAGAACGATGCCTCACACGTCCTTTCATCTCCCTGGACAGAACTCATCTGGCCAAGGCTGTGACAGGACTAAAGAACACAAAGGGTTTGATGTCTGCCAAAGACTTCAACCAAGCCGTGCAGACGCTTTTACTTGTTTATCTTTTCCTCTTATAAGCATACTTTTTATTCGAGCATAATGCACAGTCATAAAAGTATGCAGATCTTGGGTGTACGGCTTGGTGCATTTTCACACGCTGAACTCACCCTTGTAACGAGAACCCAGAGGATCAGAACATCACCCACAGACCTGTTTTTGGTCCAAAGGAATCCTCTTTATAATCAAACACCCACCCACCTTCCTGCCACGATCCCTAAGTCTTATACCGTAGTATAGTTTTATCCATTTCTGAACTTTTAATATGAATTGAACCACTAGACAGTAGATATCCTTTTCGTGATTGTTTTTTTGGCTCATTATGAGTTTGTGAAATCCACCCATAGTCGTGCATGTAATTGTAGACTGTTCCTCTTAATGTATAACATGAACGCATCTCATTCTACTTTCCCGTTATATTCTGATGGACATTTGGGTTGTTTCCAACTTTGGAAGCTATTATAAACATTCTCCACCACATCTTTTGATGTCCTGTGTATGCATTTCTGGTGGCTCCATACCCAGGAGTGGAATTTCCAGGTCACTGGGTGTGCCTGCGCTCAGGTTAAGTAGATTGTAAAGTGGTTCTTGAGAGTCCCAATCGCTCTACTATCCCTCTAAAAACTGACATTGTTTGACTTTTTGCATTTTAAGCAAAGGTCTACACTTTGTAAGGTGGTATAACAATATGGGTTTCAATTTGCATTTTTTAATGACTAATGAAACTCACAGCCTTTTTATACATCAATTACCCACTGGGTATCCTATTTTGAGAAGGGCCTGTTCTGATGCTCATTTTTTTGATGGGGGTTAGCCGTCTTTTTCTTACTGGTTTGTAGGAGTTGTTCATTTATTTTTCAGATTACTTTTAAAGCAGAGGAATGTGGTTCCCGAAGCTGACTGGAGACAAGTCACGTTCTGGTTTTGTGTGTCCCATCAGGCGACATCAGAGACCTCCTTCTCACAGTATCACCCACTCTCTCTGGTGGGTGACACTTGCTGCCCACTTTGCCAGTTTTTTCCAAAATCATTATGCAAACAACAAAAATCCCTCAAAGAAAGTTATCAAATCCATGCCTCTCCTCCATCCCCAGTGCCCTGAGGAAACTGAGGCTCACAAAGGCTAAGAGGCTGGCTCAGAGTAACACGGCTAATACAAAGTCAAGAAAGGACAGCCCCTGGGAAGTCCACCTTTCCTCCACCTCTCTGCTTCTCTCCGATCCATCTGTCCAAACTCATCTCAGCTTTCCTCAGTGCTTTTAGACGCATCTGACAGACCAGAGAGCGAACCCCGCAGACCTGAGGAGAGTCCATAGGTAGTTCCTTTTAACCAGAATGTGCTCAGCAAATATAAAGATGTGGAAAAGGGCCAGGCGCAGGGGCTCATGCCTGTAATCCTAGCATTCTGGGAGGCTGAGGTGGGTGGATTGCTTGAGTTCAGGGGTTTGAGACCAGCCTGAGCAAGAGCGAGTCCCCGTTTCTACCAAACATAGAAAGAACTAGCTGCCTATAGTCCCAGCTACTTGGGAGGCTGAGACAAGAAGTTCACATGAGCCCAAGAGTTTGATGTTGCTGTGAGCTATGATGATGCCCTGGTGCACTCTACCCAGGGCAACAGAGACACGTCTCAAAAAAAAAAAAAAAAAAGAGAGAGAGAGAGACAAAGTAAAAAAGAAGATGTGAAGAAGGGTTGCTATGGATTGAATTGCATCTCATCAAAAGGTATGTGCAAGTCTTCAATATCCGTGAATGTGACTTTATTTGGAAATAGGGCTCCTGCCATCGTAATCAAGTTAAGGTAAGGTCATCTGGGATTAGGGTGGGGGGCCCCAACCCAATGTCTTGGCGATTTTATAAGCAAAGGGGACAGAGGCAGCAGAGTCTGGCACTTGGGTTATGTTGCTGCAAACCACGGAATGCCCGGGGCTACAGAGCTAGACATGGCAAGGAACAATCTGCCCTGTATGCCCCTGAGAGAGCATGGTCTGGCCAACCCCTTGCCCTGGACTTCCAGCCTCTGGAGTTGGGGAAGAATTCCTCTTTTACACCACACGGTTTGTGGTATGTTGCTATGGCAGTCCCAGGAAAGTAATCTTACTGTCATTTGCCAGATTTGGACAGACTTTCAGCTAATCATTAAATCACAGAAAGCAAGCAATTCTGTCCATTTTAGACAGCAGCTGACAAGGAAAAACCCAAGGCATAAATCACACTCATGGGCCTGGGTTCCCTCTCTCCTCCCACCCAGCATATCCCTCAGAAGGTCAAGTCTCTTCCAGGATCTACTCTGAGCCAAGACGGACCTTCAGAGCCAGTCCATTAGAAAGCAGGAGATAACAGACATTGAACAAAAGGACATCCTAGCTGTGCACAGGCCACCACAGTTCAGGTAATTATTAAAGACGTTCCAGCTTACCTATTTCAGGACAAAGAGTATTTTCTATGGCTGTAGAGGGAACAATATGGAGCAGTACCAAGACATTGGTCTTGAAATTGCCACTTAATAAAACAGAGCACAAGGAAAAGCTTAGAAAAGCCAGGGGTGGATGCAAAAGCCCAGCACTTGCAGAGCCACCTGTAGGGGGCGAGGGAGGGTAGGACACCCCGAGGATTATATACCAGTTACCGCAACGGGACTGCAACGCTTTGAGCAGAAGTCAGAAGTGCTGGCCAATTCCTTGGGGTGGGGATTTTAATTTCTTTTTTACAAATAATGAGCCTGCCTCTCCCTACCAGCCTGGCTAGATGCTTCACTGCACGAGATGATGTCTCATTTGCCTCCCAAGAAGGGCGAGACGGCGTGGATGGCGGAGCAATTCTGACCATCAGAACATGGGCAGCACCTGCAGGGATGCAGGGCTAATGAGCTGCTGGCAGGCGAGATACTTTCTACACCTTCCAACGTGAAGCAAGCCCGAGTGGAGGGCACAGCGATGCACCCGCATTATTCACCTGTCTGTGTGCTCAAGGATAAAGCAGGCTCTAGAAGCCTTCAGGGAGGCACGCAGAGGCCGCAGCTATGACCTGCTCTTTTCACCCTGTTTAGAGGTGGGAAGAGCACATCTTCTGTGCCAGGTATACACCAAGCCGCATGTCGCCTGCTCTCTGCTTGTCACTTCCAGGCCCATTCTGTGCCGAGGGAGACTCATTCCTACATGGTGAATCACTTTAGAGTTCCTGGTAGAAGCTTCGGCAGCAGACTGGACAGTGGGAGGAAAGAGAGGCACCCCTCCTCCATGCACTCTTGAGTGCAGGCAACATTTCCAGCAAGGGCCGTGTCCTCTTCTCTTTCGGCGTCTGTGGGCAGCCATCTCCACAGTGTGGGCTCTCCATGGGTTCTGGCACCATTATCTCTTTGTATCTTGTTAGGGGTTGTATTCACTCCTCCTGAAAATTTATTTGCTGGAGCATCTCAGAATGTGATTATTTTTGGAGATAGGTTCTTTAAAGAGCCCCGTAAGTCAACTGGAGGTCATGTGTGCACTGGTTGAATCTGACCAGTGCACATTCATCTGGTCAGAATTACTTGGCCACTGAAGCTGTCTCGTCTTCCTTGGGAGGCCGATGAGAAATCGTCTTCTTTAGTGCAGAATCTAGCCAGACTGGTAGGGAGAGACAGGCCTATTATGTGTAAAGAGATAAAATGCCCAAACAGCCAGCTGACTGTGGTCAGAGAGCTATGGTCATTTTTCAGTAGCTGGTATATGGCCCATGGGGTTGAATCCTCCTCCCACAGGGGGAGGGGTGCACTGCCGTCCTGGGCTAATCCAGCATGACAGGTGGACTCATAAGAGGTAGCGATTAGGACAAGGACACCCACAGAGGGGGCCCATGTGAAGACACAGAGAGAGGACAGCCATCTACGTGCAAGCTAAGGTGTGGGGCTGGAGAAGAACCCACCCTGTGGACAACTTGGTGTCAGACTCCTAGAACTATGAGAAAATAAATCGTTGTAGTTTACGGTCTACGGTACTTTGCTCTGGCAGCCCTAGCAAACTCCCATGCATCTCATCTCTCATCCCAGAACTGCTCACACCCTCTGCTAGTCCCTGGGTGCCTCAGCGTCCTCTGTTGACACCTGCAGTGCTGCCCACTCACCTCTGCAAGCCGTCCCTTCATCAAACTATGTGGACTCACTGGGTTGGCTGTATTCCTTGGTGTCTTTCTGACTATTACATGTATGTTACTTCAGTTAATCTTCTGAGAAGCCCCGTGAAATCGGGAAGCTTATGCTTCTTTTACAAAGAAGGAGACAGGCTCAGAGAGGTCACCCAGCTGGTGAGTGACAGAGCTGGAATTTCATCCGACGTCCTTCTGACTCCCAGTGACACTATGTGCTGACTCTGGCTGATCCACAGCCTGCTGAAGGAAAGAGCCATGTCCCAGAGCCAGAAGCCCATGGAGTGGAGGCCCCTGGGGCATCACCAGGTCAACCTGTCCACTTTGTAGATTAGGAAAACAAGAGTGGTAGAAGGGAGGTCAGTGGCTTGAGGTCAGAAAGCTCACACAGCAGCAGAGTTAGGACTGGACTGCAAGTCTCTTGACTCCAGCTTTGGTGCTTCTTGAGGCTTCCCTGACTGGTTCGAGAACAACAGCAAGAACACGATCACCTCCCAAGTCCTGCACTTGAACTACCTGGGGCAGCTGAGCACCAAGTTCAAGAGTCAGGGTCCTGCATCCGTCCACGTGTCAGGTCAACCCTCACCAGCTGGGTGGCTTTGCACAAGTCATTTAACAAGTGGTCTGAGCTTTAGAGCACTCTTCCATAAAATGGACATCAATAACAATTTAAAACTGCTGAGAGGATTAAATAAGATGATAAAGTAAGATGCTGAGTGCAGTAACTAACACACAGGTCATTCTCAATTAAGGAGCAATTGTTATTACCTGGGGTGGACTTTTAAACCAAAACTAGCCTCTTCCTATTGACCTGTAGGCACCGAATCACCACTTGGTATCACTCAGAAGCTGAATAATGATGATGATGGTGGAGGTAATGACAATGATGATGACAATACTGACAGCTAAGAATGACGGCAGCAGCCTACCAGCTCCCAGGCACCATGTCAGGCATTCCTATTAACTCTATTCTGTATAACATCCTGTGAGAACCTAAATTCAAACCCAGTTTCACATGCACCAAAACCCATGTATTTTCCACCATAGATGTCTATGAGATGAAGCAGAACATGATCAGTGCAAGAATATGACTTCAAAAAACAATATATAATAATGCAGTCTACATCTGTGACTTTCAGAGATATTGTGGGTGCTTTGTGCCACCAAACTATGGGCTCCTGGAGGACAGTGGTGTGTTTCATCAACTCTGAACCCATAGCTTTCATCACCATAGGTTGCACACAGTAGGTCTACTCCACGCAAGTATAATGATCTGCACTGGTATTGAACTGGACTTCCCAAGAACTGAGACCATATATTATTTCTTCTGGATCTCAACAAGTGCAGTTCTTTTTTTTTTTTTCTTTTCAATTGAATGGTAACTATGTACATTAATGTACTTCTGGGGTACAGTGTGGGGTTTTCACAATGTTAAACACTTCCATCAAACTGCTTAACATAGCCTTCATGTCATTTTCTTAGTTATTGTTTTAAAACGTTCACATTCTACTCTTAGAAAGATTCACTTATACCCTTGTAAGATAAACCTCAGAAGTGATCCCTCCAATCCTCCTCCTTCCACCCATTCCCCCCTCCTCTCTCCTTCCCCCCTCCCCGTATTCTTAGGCTGTTATTAGGTTATAGCTTTCATATAAAAGGTATAAATTAATTTCATAATAGGGCTGTGTACATTGGATACTTTTTCTTCCATTCTTGTGATATTTTGCTAAGAAGAACATTTTCCAGCACCATCTATGTGAACTTGAAGGATGTAAAGTCTCCATCTAACAAGTGCAGTTCTATAGCAGAAGAGGGGCTATAAGATGCCCCTTGTATTCATGTACCCGGTCACCCTGAAGGACAAAGAAGCTGACTCAAAGGAACATTTTCACAGCAGCAGCAGGCAGTAATGTCTCCTTACATCTAGAACCACCATGGTTCCACAGGAGGCCTCGTATCTGGCCAAGGGCTGGCACCATAGTGTTGAAAACCCTTGGAGTCCTGAGACCCAGGTTGATTCTTGATCTGCTACTTGTTGTCTGTGTAACCTGGGACACACTAGCTCATTTCTAGTGTAAACTTCTCTTTCCTAGTCTGTAAAATCGTTATGATGATATTATGCATTTCATTCAACCTAAACAAAATAAGTGGGTTAGACATACAGTGTGCCCCATGAGGATCTCTGTAAAGCAGAGAGGGGAGATGGGAGATCTCAGGTCGGGGACGTGCTAGAGTTTTAAATGGGTGGTCAGCAAAGGCTTCTCGGAGCAGGTGATATGTAAGAGCAGCCCTGCAGGGGGTGAGGTGGCATGCAAGGCTGGTGAGGGGGAAGAACCCAGGCTAAAGTAGCCACATGTGTGCCAGGGCCCTGCACCAGCTCACAGCCTAGAGAGATGTAAGGAGCACCTGCCTTCTAGTCTGTCGTGGACGTTGAAAAAGATTAATAACCCATTTGCAATAGCACAGTTGCAACCAGTGTTCCCTAAATGTTAGCTAGGACTATTAGCGTTATCCTCCTGGGCACATAAAGGCCCCGACCTGCTGGAAAGTGACTCTACCAGCCCTCCGGCCCTTTGGCCTCTGATCCTGCACTCATGAAGGGGCCTATCTGTTCCCTGCCAGCCAGGTGTGGGCAAACCCACAGGCTGGGCTGCTCTCGGGACAGGATTTCCTAGAAACTGGATTAGTGGGGCATGCATTTAGTGCTAGGAAGCAAGAAGGGAGAACTAGATCCGTCTTGGCTGTGGTGTCAATCTTTTTATTAAAAAAAGTATGCAAAATTAGCCCAGTTTGAACTTTCAGGCAAGGGTAATAAATGTGCTTTCCAGTAACCTTTCCGGTATTAAGTCCAGAGTCCGGGGAAGCAGAGTCAAACTGCACGGGCCTTTCAAGGACCTATTTAATGCAGGGGGAACTCGCTCTGGAGAAAGGAATTTTGTTTCTGTTAAGTAAGGGGCAGGAGAGGTTGCTGAAAGCTTTACCTTCCCAGTTAATTAGCCAGGGTGATTCTTAGTCATCAGGACCACCAGGCGGCCTGCAAAGGGATCACTCAGCTGTGCAGGTGGGGATAAAAGAATAAAGAATTTGGGCAGCGCCTGTGGCTCGAGGGGTAGGGCGCCCGCCCCATATACCAGAGGTGGTAGGTTTAAACCCGGCCCTGGCCAAAAACTGCAGGAAAGAAGAAGAAAGAATTTTCTGTCTTCTTCATGCTGGCTTTTAAGCATCATCCTAAGCTATTCGTCCCATCTTTTGTAATGGAACCCTTTAAAATGAATTATGGAACTCTTAAAATCCCAGGTTTTTGGGTTCAAATCCAGCTAAATACGATTCTCTACTTTTCTGGTACGTGTATTTACTCTTTCTTTCTCCTTCCCTCGTCTACTCTCTGCTCTCTCTACTCCTCCTGCCTCCTGGCCTTCCCTTCTGGAGCTTCCCTGGACCCTGGAAGTTCAAACTGGAGGCAGAGCAGGCCACTCACCTCCTGGCTTGGCAGTCACCCATTTATAGGTGCCCCCACCAGACGCTGAGTCTTCTAGGGCATGGCTGGTGTCACCCCTGTAACCAGTGCCCCTGATAGGCACAGTGGACAAACTCAGAGACTGTTTATGAATGAGTTGATGAACAACTGAATGAGTTCAGAGGAAAGACAGAGGTCCCGCCCGGCCGTCTTTAACAGAAGCTCAACCCATTAACATCTGCAAAATGACTTGCAAAAAGTGCTGTGATTAAAAAAACAAAACAAACAAACAAAAAACCTAGGGACTCTTGGGAAAGTAGTTTCTTATGCATGAACAGGAATAGGCTGGGGCCTTGGCTAGTCCCTGCCTTCAGCCAGGACCAATGAGGCCAGGTAGTCAGTCAGAAACCAAACCCTACAGTCATCAGTTACCAATACTCCATTAAATGACCATCTGTCTCCAGCTCACAGCAAAAGACGTCAGAAGCTTTGCTCTCAGCAAGTTTCCTGTTGCCTAACTCCTCAGCTAGTTTGCTGCCTTTGGTGCAGAGGGTGCTGGAAAGAGCTCAGGCTTAGAGGCAGACAGATCTCAGTCTGAATCTGGTTTTGGATGCCTCCTGGTGTGTGACACCGGGACGGGGACTCAACCTGTGTCCCTGTTCTAACTCTGAAATGGAGACAATACAGTCCTTTCCCCCAAAGGCAGGTTTCTCTTAGAGAACATTCTACCCTGGGCAAAACGACTACTGTTGATCTTGCTCTCAAATATGAGCTTTGAAACTTTAATCCTACAAAGACTTTAGTGCACCTGTCATTGATAATTCCCCCCAAAGGAGGAGACAAGGTAGTGAGGGAAAGCGTAGGTGGTGCTGGCACAGTCCTCTTTCCCAGGGCTCCACATTCCAGAGTCCTGGGGACCTTCCTTCCCAGAGTGTTAGAGGGAGCCCCAGAGGGTAAGGGAGAGGGGTAGATGTTTCTCTGAGAAATACTGAGCAATTAATAAAGGGTATCAATCATCCAAGTCTCAGTAGGGACACGGAATGAGGAATATGGAACTCAGAGTCTGATAATCGTATGAACTTTTGGCGAGAGGCCCTGAAATGAGGGGCGGATGGGGAGATGCCTCTTCTCTGTGTTATGTATATCAAGAGAAAAGCAAAGCACACTAATAAAGAGCTTACTGGAATGCAAGGAGGTGGTCCTGTCAAGCTGCTATCCAATAAGGAATGACAGACAGAAATTTATTGTGCAATATTCATTATCATTAATGTTCAAAAGATGACTGATATTCTCAGCCCAGTGCTGCCTTTACCAGTGTGTTTGTTACAGAACAAAACCCAAACTACACATCATCATGTCATGGCCACAAGGCCCTCGCCCATCTCCCCAGTCTCAACTCAAGTTACCCTCCTTCTCCCCCGAGTCAGTCCCCCAACGGGCCAAGCAGCTGCCCCCCTCAGGGCTGTTGTGTCCCTGTTCCCTGTCCAGGTGCATGGTTGCCTTCATGTCACCTTTCAGGTCTTGGCTAAAATGTCACCTCCTCAGAGAGGTCTGTCTGTACAATCATCAGTTACATAATCTTGGTGAATCACTTTAGGGAGTAGTAAACATTATTATAAGCTAATCCTTCCTTCCTTGCCCCCTTCCCCCATAGGTGGGGGGTGATGGTTTCAGCAGACCACATACATAAGGGCTGCAGAGGTAGGAGCCTTTTGCACTCAAGACAGAAAGCTCTGTGCTCCAATCTTGGCTTTGCTACCCACTGTCAGAGATTTTGAATAACTTGTGTAGCCCTCCTTACAAAGGATGCCGTGAGCATTAAGTGAGATAGAGCATGAGAAACACTTAGCACAGGGGCTGGTGTGGAGCAAATGCCCAGTGAGAGTTAAGTCGTGAAGCTAAACAACACCGGCCCTGGACACAGGGGCCAGGAATTCTCCCCTTGCCCTCTGGGAAGATGGATGGCCTCTGTTTACTAATCTGTTAACTCATTAGATGGAATGAAGGACATTAT
>CAUYQV010058775.1:0-60208 GCA_963574575.1 Galagoides demidoff | reverse complement strand
GGGGTACAGTGTGGGGTTTTCACATGCAATCTGAAATACTTCCATCAAACTGATCAACACAGCCTTCATGTCATTTTCTCAGTTATAGTTTTAAAACGTTCTGATTCTACTCTTAGAGAGTTTCACTTGTACCCCTGTAAGTTATATCTCCATATGGGATAAGGGATGGGGTGAAAGAACACTGGGATTCAATTTTAGAATGAAATGGGTATGAACACAAACATGTAATTTTTCAAGCATGGCACTCATAGTTTTGACTGATTAATAAATGAAAAAGCTTAGTCCAGAGAACTTAAGCAGGGTGTGTTTGTATATGTAAATGGCTATATGTTTAAAAAATGCATAGACCCCTGTATGTTTATTATCAATCTGAGTACTATAAAGAATATGGAATGCAGAATTTATAAATAATAAAAACTTCTGCAATGTTTTTTCTATAAATTCCATAACCAAATGATGCTCATGGAGTCCTACTTTAGACTTTGCCAGACTCCTGCATCAGAAACCAACCTGACACACGTAGTCCTCACATGACTTCTGGATGCTATTTTTACTTAAACTCACCAAAAAACAAAAGAAAGAAAAACAACAAAGACATAGCAGAATGTCACTTGTTCACCGAGGTGGTCGCCAAGCACCAAAAGGATATTTCCTCAATTTTTTTGTGCTATTGACAATGTAACAGCCACAGATGTTACACATTTTTAACTTTAATCTGCTTTAGTAGCACTTTTCCCTTTTAACAAGGTCTATGTCTAGATCTGGACAACCAACAAAACAAAAAAACAAATAGTGACGTGGGGTTGCACCTGTGGCTCAAAGGAGTAGGGTACTAGCCCCATATACTAGCAGTGGTGGGTTCAAATCCGGCCCCAGCCAAAAACTGCAAAAAGAAAAAAACCAAATACTGACTTGTAGCACCTGCCAATTTCTATGGTGGAAACACACCCACCCTGGCCAGGTTCAAACAAGTAGCATATGCCTGAAGGCAGACTTAGGAAAAAATGAGCAGTATTTCTCCTATACACATACGAGAAATCTAAATGGCCGCAAGGACAGAGAAAATTGTAATATTTATAGGAGATTTAGGAAGAAGTGAGTTTGAATATTTAGTAACTTTGCTTTTGATATAAAATTACTGATGAGTTTATATCATTTAACTTTTAATAATGCTCCTGTTTTAGATCATCTTATACAAACTTAATAGGCTCTCATGAGCCAGCACAAGCTGGCTTCTTCACATCATTGATAAGTTACTTGGCTGAGATCACAGTGTTGGTAAGTGACACCGCCAAGATTTGTATCCAGATCTTAGAAGTCCAAGTTCTTCCACTGGACCATATTGCTCTTGGTAATAAGGACTCTGCGTGATGAAGAGTTAACTGATGTCCGTGCTACTTCATTTATCAAGGCTAAGAAGTGAAAAGCACAGTTTATACATTTTGAAAGGTGGTCCCTGTCACATGACTAAAACAAGTTTTGACAATTTCAGGAGGTAAATGCTACTTAGGAAAATGTACTTAGGTGGCATAAATCGGCATAGTGTATATCTAAACAACATTGTTTCCAGGAGATACTAAGCTGTGGGTTGAAGATTAACAATTATAACTGAAACATGACCAAAAAAATTGAAAGGCCATTACTTGCTACTACTTCCACATAAATCTTCACTGAGTGAATAATATTAATGACTCATTTGTTCATTAGAAAATTTCTCCAGTTGCAATTATGCCTACCATTTCCAGATGGACTGTAGAAGTTAAGCTATCCTCCAAACTATAATGACTGGATGAGAAATATAGGAAATATATTTTGAAATGCACTGCTAATCTGGCTGGAAGCTAGGGAACCCAAAAACCAAGTGAGGGGTAATTCAGTGGCATCAGTTAGTAGTGATTCAGGCTTTTGTTCTGAGAGCACCTGCCAAGTCTAGATGATCTCCCTTGAGGGTCAAGGGGAAAAGAAGACAAAATGTGAGGCTCAATAAAGATGGGAATCATAAATGGATACGCTCACATAAAGCTGACAGTGCAAGGACTCCATGCCCTGTGCAGGAATAAACAAGAGACAAATTCTCTGCCCGCACAAAAACAGAACAAAGAAACTAGCTTGACTCAGATTTGAGTGAAAGGGGGAAATTACTTGTCAATATTTGTAACCACAATTCAGCCATCAAACCATTAAGTGTGAAAAATGGGGGGAAAAAAAGATATTTTCAGATATGGGGAGATTTTCTTCTCTTTGGATGTTACTGGAGGATAAATTTCCACCAAAACAATGATGTTAACCAAGAAAAATAAAGAACTAAGATCCAGGAAATAAGAAACTCATCAGAGGAGATTGAAAATGGGAATCCTTAGTGTTATGGACTGAACTGTGTCCTCTCAAAATCTACGTTGTAGCTTTAACCCCTAATGGGAGTATATCTGGGGAAGGGCCTGTAAGGAAGTGGTTATGGTTAAGTAAGATTATAATGGTGAGTTATAATCTAATGTGACTGCTGTCCTGATAAAGAGAGATGGAGAAAGACACCAGGGCTGGGTGTGCAGAGGAAAGGCCATGTCAGAAAGCAGCAAGAGGGCAGCCTCGAGAGGCACTAACCCTGCTGACACCTTGGTTGTAGATTTCCAGCCTCCAGAACTATGAGAAAATGAATTTCTGCTGTGTAAGCTACTCAGCCAGTGGCATTTTTGTTATGGCAGACCTCGTAAACTAATACAAGCAGATGATCACAAAGGATACCAGCTCAGCAGCAGACCCAGGGAATCACTAGTCCACTCGAGAATGTGGCCGGCTATAAGAAATAGTTCTTCAAGATTATATGAATAGAATATCTAGTATGCTGTATTAGTTAGGATTGTTATAGGATCACATGATTAAGGGGACCAAAAGTCCCACAACCTGCCATCTGCAGTCTGAAGCTGCTGGGATAATCGAGTCAAGTCTAAGAACCTGGGAAACAGGAGCACCAGAACTTAAGGCAGGAGATGCTTGTCCTAGTGCGAAAAGGACAGATTTATCTTCCCTCACCTTTTTGTCCTACACATATTCAAACCCTCAAGACATCAAATGATGCTCACCCACATTGGGGAAGGTGATCTTTACCTAGACCACCAATTCGCCAAAATAAATGCCAATCTCTTTCAGAAACATCCTCACGGGCACACCCAGGAATAATGTTTTACGAGCTATCTGGGCATCCCTAGCCCAGTAAAGTTGACACACAAAATTAACCATTACATATATTTTAATTAATAAAAGAATTATTATAGAACTTTCAGCCAGCACAAACACAGAATATCACAGTCTCTACGCCAATCTTCCTCATTCAATTTATAAATATTTCAGTATGCATCTCTAACTGATAAAAATATTTTTCTAATTGTAAATACACAACATGAAACTTGCCATCTTAACCACTTCTAAGAATATAGTTCTGTGACATTAAGTACATTTGTATTGTTTTGAAACCATCAGTAATATCCATCTCCAGAGCTTTTCTTTTAGTATATGTCCCAAAGTCAAATTGCTGGAGTGATAATTCTATTTTTAATTTTTTAAGGACCTGTACCATTTTCTATAGTAGCTACATCTGTTTACATTCCCATCAACTGGACACAGGTTTCTGTTTTCCCATATCCTTGCTGTTACTTGTTATTTTCTGCTTTTTTTTTTAATGGTAGCCATCACCTTGAGTATGATGTGGTATCTTATTGTGATTTAGATTTACATTTCTCTAATAATTAGTAATGCTAAGCACATAAAAAGATGCTCAATATCACTAATAATTAGAGTTACCTAGTATGTTCGAATAAGAGAAAAATTACACACATAAAAAATAGATTTAGGCTCAGCACCTGTGCCTCAAGCGGCGAAGGAGCCAGCCACATACACCTAAGGTGGTGGGTTTGAATCCCCAGCCCAGGCCCACCAAACAACAATGATGGCTGCAACCAAAAAACGGCCGGGCATTGTGGCAGGCACCTGTGGTCCCAACTACTTGGGAGGCTGAGACAGGAGACTCGCTTGAGCCCAGGAGTTGGAGGTTGCTGTGAGCTGTGATGCCATGGCCCTCTACGCAGGGGGATAGCTTAAGGCTCTGTCTCCAAAAAAAAAAAAAAAAAAAATAGATTTAATGAGCAATAAATACACAAGAAGCAAAATGAACAAGTGAAAGGCAAATATTAACTTTGGAGGAAAACTTTTTCATGGAAAATAAAAATAATGATAGTACACTACATGGTTCAGCTATAAATTTTCCATCGTTACAATAATAAACATTGACTACTAATCAAAATGTGAGAACACTATGGGGATTATAGTCCTGGGATCTCCCCAGGGCTAGTGAGTAGGAAGATAGAAGGAAAGAAAGCTACCAAAGCAATACGTTCTCATCCTTGCCTTGCAGACAATATTTACATTAAACATGATGTACTAGGTGTAGAATATCAATGTCTTAACACAGTAACTAAGAAAATGTCATGAAGGAGATGTTGACCAGTTGGATGAAAGCATTTCAAATTGTATGTAAAACCAGCACATTGTACCCCATGATTGCATTAATGTACACAGCGATGATTTAATTAAAAAAAAATAATAAAATAATGATGTAAAAGCTGAGGAACAATTTAAACAAAAGTGGCGACATAAGCAAATTAGAATGATGGAGAAAAGAAAGTTTACTTTGTATCATGTTAGAATCAGACCAAAAAGAATTCATTTCACATGAGGGAAAGTCAATGTTATCTGATCAACTAGAAAATTCACATCATAACTGCACATGAATGCTATTTAGAAACAGAGAAGTAAATGCAGCTCAAGGGTGTTAGCCTTGAAGAATATAAAAGGCCAAGAATCAATACTTAGAGGAATATAAATAAGAAGTAGAGAAGAGTGATATAAAAACACCTTTCTTTGTTGTGGGGTGGTATAGCTATCATAGTATCGTTTCTGTCTTTAAAATATGCATATATATTATAAAGAGATAACTAAAAATTAAATTCAATAAAATAAAGATAACTATAAGAGGAGAGAAACCACAGACAGAGGTCCCAACTAGTGAGCACTGATTTGCAGTTCAGAGTAGTATAATGTTCTAGAAAGCATAGGAAAATGTGTTGGTGTCCTGTGGGTACACCAGGACTGGGATGTGACCGGTGTTTAGTCTAAAGTGACTAGATTTTAACATTGGTAAAGCAGGACACCACTGATGGTGGTGGTGGGGGGGGTTCTTAATTAAAAATATGATCTATATGGAGCAACAAAAATTTTCACAGAACACAAAAATAGTATTGTAATTTTTTTTAATTTCAATATAAGTACACTTTACAAATATAATACATTTAAAAACTATGTATAGTATTATTTTATTCTTCGGCATATTTCTTGTTGAATTCTAACAACTGATCATCAATGTGAACTTTGATAAGCAGTTCTCCATAATCAATTCTCAACAATTATTTGTTATTATTAAAGTTTAACATTATAAAATTAACAAAAATAATATGAAACTCATATCCTGGAGAAATAGGCACATGGCAGCTGAAAACCGTATATTCCCTTCCTGTTCTCCCACCATTCCCTAGCTTGTCGTGTATTCTTTCTAAAAATCGGGACTTCTTTAAAATGCCGCCAGAACACAGGACAAATTGTTAGAAATCAGGACTGTCCCGCCAAAAGCAGGACGTGTGGTCACCTTAGTTTAAGTGGTCAATAATGAGGCCTCCCACAAAGGCACAGCAGTCAACACCAACAAGAAAGGTCCAGGTGGAATACCACTAGCGTGGCCCCTGGGAAACACTGCACTAGATGAGAAAAAGAATAAAGAAAAATACAAAAGGGGAGGCAATGATAGAAGAGGGGAGAGGAAAAAAGGAAATATAGCATTTCTATAGCATTAGAAAATGTAAAATAATAATACAGCAGGAAAAGTTAAAACATATTAGTAATCATAACATCTGTAAGTTCAATTTACAAATATTTCAGCGTGCATCTCTAAGTGATAAAAATGCTTTTTGACTTGTGGTGAAATACACAACATGAAACTTACCATCTTAACCACTTCTAAGAATATAGTTCTGTGACATTAAGTGACATTAAGACATTCCTATTTGAACAAAGGTAAAGGTTAAGAGGAAAAAAGTATTTACCATACAAATAGTCACAAAAATAGATTTAGCAGTATTAATGTTATGTTAAAATGAATACAAAGAGAAAGCATTAGATGAAACAAATAATATTTTCATATAAATAAAAGTAACAGTCTACTTAAACTATATAAGAATAATCAACTTTAATGCATCTAACAATAGTTTGGAAATCTATAACAAAAAACAACCAGAAATGAAGGGATAGAGCAAAAAATCCTAGTAAGACTTTCTCAAAAGTTGACAAAAGGAAAAGAGGATGTGATTAGCATAGTTTGTAAGTTTATTCTCTATACTACCTGCTGTAATATCTACCTAGTACCATATGTAAATGTACATGTGTGATGTATACATGCAGAAACAGAAATGAGGGGACCCACAGGGAAGAGTAGAAGAGATGGAAATCGGTCCTCAACAACAACCAAAAGTGATTTTCAAACACCCTTGAAGTATTTGCAAATATTGGAATTCATCTGACAACTAAACCAAAATGAGAAAAAAGCGAAAGAAAGAAAAAAAGTAAAAGAAGGCAGGCAGAGGGGGAGGGAGATGAGGATGGAAGAAGGAAGAAATAATGATAATAAAATCAGCCCCCACACCACCACCTTCTCTAATCTATCCACTTGGGATTCTTTTTAAAATTCTAACTAAATCCCAGATTAAGCAAGAAATAGAAGCAGAATGATTTTTAAGGAGACCCTGTTACTAGAATTGTCTTAAGAAAAAGCAAAAACATAAAAATAAACACTTTTAACGCAGGTAAATACTTTAAAATGCACTTTCTCGAAATTCGAGAGTTCACTGTACCAATTTGGAGAAACTTCTAACTTTAGAAAATTAGATAAGCATTTGTCTGTGGATTCCATTGATCCTGGCAGATCATTCCATTCACACAGATACAGTAAAACTGTAAAATTAACTCAGCATTTCAAGAATCTTCACAGCCAGGAATGGTCTTAAAATAATGACATTCCTCAAGACATCTCTGCTAGGAAAGAATGCTCCCCAGTCCTCCCAAGACCAGTATCTCTAGGACTTGAGACGCAGATTACGTATGTCCCCAGACTGAAAGGCTCAAACACGGTCAAATGTTGCTTTTCTATCACTGTGGAACTTAGCAGATGTTAGCAGCTAGAATTCAGCTCTGTCACTATGTTTAACTATTTCTTCATAGTAGGTACCAGTGACCACGTGCGAAATTAGACAATTGTGCATAGTTGCTTCATGAGATAGAACACTCAAACTCTTCTCAAATTTTGAGAGCACTGACTTGAAATCTGCCCTTTCCCCTTCCGTCTACCCAGGATACACGCATGTACCCCACTCCCTCCGCAGACTGAGCTGCACAGTGTGTTGACAACTTGCTCCCTTTAAAAGAAATTGTCACTAAACTGATCAAATTAAAATTTATATTTATTGAGTTCAGAAATAATCTATATAGCTGGTACTCTGGCAGAGTCAAAGAAGTCTAGACCATATGGCTGAATGACTTTACTCCTGTTTCTTTCTTTTCTTTTTTCTTTCCTTCTTTCCTCCCTCCCTCCCTTCCCTCCTTCTTCCCTCCCTCTTCCTTCCTTCCTCCCTCCCTCCCTCTCTCTCTTCCTTCCTTCCTCCCTCCCTCCCTCTCTCTCTTCCTTCCTTCCTCCCTCCCTCCCTCTCTCTCTTCCTTCCTTCCTTCCTCCCTCCGTCCCTCTCTCTCTTCCTTCCTTCCTTCCTCCCTCCCTCTCTCTCTCCCTTCCTCCCTCCCTCTCTCTTCTTTCCTTCCTCCCTCCCACTTCCTTCTTTCCTTCCTCCCTCCCTCCCTCTCTCTCTTCCTTCCTTCCTCCCTCTCTCTCTTCCTTCCTTTCTCCCTCCCTCTCTTCCTTCCTTTCTCCCTCCCTCTCTTCCTTCCTTCTTTCCTTTCTTTCCTTCCTCTCCCCCTCCTCTAGTCATTCCTTCCTCCCTCCCTCCCCTCCCTCACTCTTTAAAACACTCCTCCTTAACAATACTTAAACAAGACTCTAAATTGAGATTTTGAAAATGGAATTAAAATAAATCAGAAGGGCACCAAGGTGATGAATACTAAGGAACACTGAATGATTACTAATAATCCAGGGATTACATGGATGTAACGGATAAGACACCCATGTAACAGATGACAAAGCAGAATGTCAATGACAGCACTGAGATGAAAATAGTGTCGGGGCTGCTGGGCAAAGCTGCAAATGCTCAAAGGGGCTATCCCAAAACAGGGGTCACAACTCTTGACTTCCTCACCCACATCCAGTATCACACCTTAAGAACGTTCCTTTTTGTTACCTTGTTTTCAACTAAATCAGAAGTCATGGCAAACAGGTGGAAATAAGAGACGCAGGGTAAGAAAGATGACCTCACCCTCTCCTCCAATAGAGCTAAGAGACATGTAACCCCAAATCTGATTTGGAGTTTTAACTATTTCCTAGTGTGATTATTCCAAATACCAAAATGTGGCTGTGTTTTGCAACTCGAAGCGGCCATATGTATCAGCCAGGGTCCCAGCAGGAAACAGATGGCACTCAAACTCGGTAATTGAGGGGAGTTTAATAAAAAGACTATTTACAATGGTAGGAGCAGGGTTGGGGGGAAGCAGCAAGGGATGGTGGGGCACCTCAGGGCCTGCAACAGCAGGACATCATTGCTGCCCGCCAAGGGGCTCGGGGCAGGATTGGGTTCCAAAGCCTGCAGGGAGGAACGGTTTGCCAAGGGCTGCCTGGCAGGGGAGGAGGTCTTCATAGAGGGACAGAGCCAAACCACAGCAATCCAGGGGGAGAAAACCAGGAGAATAAACACCCTCTCTCCTCCCACGCTGCTCTGCCATTTCTTGCTAATGCTTCCCATAGATCATGTCCAAACAGAAGATAAAAGACAATGGCACCCAGCAGCGCTGTGCACACGCGCACACAGGTTCACTAGGCTTGGTCTCCCAGCGCTGAGAGCAGAGAAGGATGGAGAGTGGCGTGTGCCTGGCACCCAACAGGCCTTCAGGTGACCAGAGGAATAGAACTCAACTGGGTTTTCGTCTAAGGGGAAAGGAAGAGCTGTGCCTGCTAAGCCAGGAGAAAGGGACATCAGGAAACAAAAACTAGGCGACTTTTCTGTTTCTTGAGAGTCCTGGTTGTTGCCTGTACCCGTCTGATATGTGACAAAATGTGCTTATCATTTAATACTGACTAGGTCATTCAGAAAAGTGACCCATTCTTCCAAATATAACAAAAGAGCGGGAGTATTCCCATCCTAGTTCTGGGACTTGATCCCCTGCACGCCGACCGGGCATTTGCAGTTTGTTTTCCGATGATCATAATGCCTTTGGCTACAAAGACTCTTCAGACTCTGTCCTCATTTACTTTAGTCCTGTCTAATATATGTGGCTTGTTATCTTCACTGCTTTTGCCCCTGCTATGCTAGTGCAACTATTCATTTATCTTTCAATTAAGTCCCTTTGCAGTCAGCCGTTTATGCATCGAATCACGCTATCTAGCGAAAGACACTTTTCTCTATCTTCACAAGGAAAGTTCTAGTCTTCTTTCCATCCATCAGACCAACCAGACCATCTGTGCTAGTTTCAGGTTCCGATTTCCACTATGCTAATCTGAGGCCCATTTGGAAGGATGAAAAAAAAAACATGATAACAACAGTACTGATCATTTATTGAGCCCCTTACAATGGGGTAAGCTCTTGGCTAAGCACTTTACACGCTCTGTAACTACTGATGTGACACCACCATTTAAATATGAGGAATCTGAAGCTTCCTCAAGTTCAAGGATTTGGAGAAGGTCGTACAGCTCACCATCGGTAGAACCAAAATTGTAAGTCAGATGTGACTAAACAAAGCTCGTGCTTTTAACGACGACAGCCCTTCCATCCCTGTTTTCTATATATTCATTTGTCTGGACAGCGTACTGTCACTGTGACCTTAGGAAAATCACTCAACCTTTCTGCCCCTCATTCTCCATACTTGTAAAATAAAAATGACAATAAGTGGAATGGTATTCGTATTTTGCAGAGTTGTTGAGAAAATTTATTGGATGCTTGACAGCAGCAGAAGCATTTAAAACCGAATCTCTCAGAAGGTGGATATAATTGCAGGAGTTAATGAATGGTTTAGTCCCTACGACTCCAGGCTATGCCTTCTTGTGGGCTGCGTCCCCTAAGAATAGATTTCAGAGTAACTAGTCCTTTTAGAAACTCTAGCTGCCTTCCTGGAAACTGTAGGCCTGGTCCTTTGTCCTAGACTGGCCAGTGGCCTGGGAGCATTGATGCCCAGCTCTGTGCTCCTGCAGATTTGTGGCTTGTGCCCCTTGAATCCTGCCCGCACATCTCTGCAGTCCTTGTGACAGTTGCAATCAGCCCTTCCTCTGGGCCTAAGCTCTTTGAGAAGGACATTCCAGAACTTTTGGACAAGAGAAAAGGGTTCCTACACAAAATTCACTGTAAAACATATCCCCAAGGACAGTAAGTCTTTTCCTCAGTGGACTTCTTTTTCTGTTTCCCTTAAAAAAAAAAACAAAAAAACAAAAAAGGTTCTCTTATTATGTAACTACAGGACAAGGGTCCAAACACCAGTGCTTAAAATGCAAAAGGTGCCCTACATTCAAACCTCTCTTGCCCAGAAGAAGTGCTCCTTGCAATGCTTAAAAACTTTAACTCTTTCCTCCCTCTGCCACAGGGAAATTATAAAGTGCCAGGGATCTGTAACTTTTTAGTGACCTCATGTAAAACATAAAATACCCCAAGAAACCTCAAGCCCTGAGAATCGGCCTGGCTTGATTCCAAAAGCAAAACAAACCAAGAATTTTATAAGCACTAACTCAATTTTCACTATTTCGTTATCAGTCACGAATCACAGATTTTCGTGTGTAAAATGCAATTATACGCAAACATTGACTCCACAAATCTATTCTCTGAATTGGGTAGGGTAGACTGTGTGTCAGATAATTATAGACATTTTTTTTTCATTAAATGATAGCTGTGTACATTAATGCAATCACAGGGCACAGTGTGGTATTTTCATATACAATCTGAAATATTTTCATCAAACTGGTTAACATAGCCTTTATGTCATTTTCTTAGTTATTGTGTTAAGATGTTTATGTGCTTGTACCCTTGTACCCTTGTAAGATAAACCAGAGAAGCAATCCCTCCAATCACCCTCCCTCCCCCTTCCCCCAGACATCTTATTTTAAATAATTCCATTTCGATATCTGTTTCTGAGAACACCCGCATAAATTTGACATTCTTGAAAATGGCTAATGACAGTCTTCAGAAGCAGCTGGATGTTTCTTTTATCACACCAACAAATATTTGGGAGCACTACAATGCCCCAGATACCAAGGCAGAACTTTGAGGCTTAAATGCTAATTTCCCTTTGCCAAGACAAGTGAGAAGGGCTGGAGTAAGATAAACTTGAAAGCCTTGGCATAAAGAGAGATGGATCATAACCAGATTTTAGCACCCAAAAGAAATCTGAACCCACCAACTCCTGAGGCAAAAATTCCTCACTTGCTTAAAATGGAATTTTTTTCCCTGAAACTGGAAAAAAAAAAAATTCTACACTTCCCACATACTAATTTGCCCTGGACAACTTAACTTCTCTGAGTCTGCAGCTTCTTTTGTAAAAAGGCAGTAATTATCTCTACCTTGTAAGGTTTTTTGTGAAGATGTGTGCAAAACGTTTCATCTAGTGACTGGCAAATAATAGTTGTTTAAAAAAAAAAGGAGGCAGCTATTAATGTTATTGTTATTATTCCCATCATTACCGTGATGGCAAGCTTTTTCTCTATGTGATTTTTATGTTTTCAAATATCTTATTAGACTTGCAGCATATTTATATCTAAGCAATACATCCAAATGCATTTAATGACAGGCTCTGTCGTAAGGCAACTCTGGTACAGTTCTTGTCTTTCAGAAGGATGCTGTTCAGAATCAATGCCTCGTAGAAATTGAAGGCCCAGGCTCAGCACCGGTAGCACACTGGTTACAGTGCTGGCCACATAACCAAGGTTGGCAGTTCAAACTGAGCCCAGGACCAGCTAAGCAACAATGACAGTTGCAACAGAAATAGAAGGGTGTTATGGCAGGCACCTGTAGTCCCAGCTACTTGGGAGGCTGAGGCAAGAGAATGGCGTAAGCCCAAGAGTTTGAGGTTGCTGTGAGCTGTGACGCCACAACCCTCAACTGAGGGCAACATAGTGAGACTCTGTCTCAAAAAAAAAAAAAAAAAAAAGGAAAGAAAGTGAAGGCCCAGCATGAGACATGATTGCATCACAGCCCAGTGCTTAAGGGGAACAGGGTCATCCACTCTCCTGTGACAGGTCTGTCCCTGCAAAGATGAGACTCAACAGATCTGTGTGTGCTATGAGTTTTGTTATACCTGAAATGGTTAATTAGAAGAGGTAGGGGAAACTGAAATGTCACAGCAAGTTCCTCTGGGCCCACTGTCACGTTTCATGAATTCCTTCTCTGAACCCATTTGGATTAAGCAGTGACCCAGCCCAAACAAATCGCGTCTGTGCCTCTTCCTCCCTATCACCTGTTTACGTTTCGATACATCTGCACTGTGTGGATCAGTAGATCCATTAAGTCCTGGGGCAGTGTTTACAGCTAATTTTTTTTTATTATTATTTTTCTGAGGCTCCGATTTCTCACAATAAAGTGATAGAAAATTACCATGCAAACCATAAGTAAAACACTTTTTTCTTAAAAGAAAGGGAAAAAAAAAAAAACTATAAGACTATGCAATTTCAGCCTGGGAATTCTCAGAGCAACCCCATGGATGAGAGACAATCATTTCTTGTAGGTTTTAGGTAAAGATATAATTTACCTTTATTTGCAGACACAAAACTCTAAGAAAACATTACTTGCCGTCAATGCCTCTGGCTCTAAAAATATTTATGAGATTGAAATAGTTACCTGGAGACAGACATTTCATTTCAATGTCATAGGTCAGGCACATTGGCTAACACCCCAGATAATATTGATGTACCTTCAAAATTTAAAATAATGTTTATACCATTTATTTATTCATTCATGGATAGAGCACCCATCCTGAAGTATCTGGAACACTGAACAAGGTTTACATAAATCTGGCTGTTTTTTCCTCTGGGCCATTTGGCTCAGTCTGGTAGACCATAAATATTCAATAATACTTTACAAAGACAAAGCATCTTTTATGCAAACATCTCTGAGCACATTATTCACCAATATTACAATCTCCTTTTCAACCTACTGGTAAAGTCACAGAAACTAATTGACTTTCTTCAAGGTCCTCCAACAAATTGTTTATTTTATAGATGAGAGTCCAGGTGTCCTGATCTGAGATATCGCTAAAGAGGGGAACAAAAACACACATACATTTTTGAGGTGCTTATGCAGATGACCTACACTAAATTTTTCCAAATTGAATCTATTAAGCAAAATGTCTTCCTTAAAGATGTTAAATGTTGTGATACATCCCAGTGAATTTTATAACTTTTGTTCCAATTTGCCCAAGGCCAGTTACCATTTTCAGAGCCCCAGAGAATGACCTATTTTAATTGAATCCCGTTACAAACACTTAAACTTTCACACTTGAATCAAGTCAGGTTTCTAAGTGGAAAACAAAATTAGAACAAAAAATAAATAAATAAAACTTTTCACGGACAGGCCTTACTGAAGTAAGAGCAGAGCTGTCCTACGAGCTTCAAGCAGAGTGGAAGGCTGAGCCATTGTTGAAAGATTTCTCCCAGTCTCAGATACTTCAGGTTACCCAAGCAAGAGGAAATAATCCCCAAAATTTATTTTACCACTTCCTCCAAATGTTAAATAATGCAGGTTAAATGTAGAAAATAAAAGACCCCAAAATGGGAAGATTTTTCAAATCACCCATAATTTTTTTTCTGTGATAGCTGTAAGAACACACTATGCATACCTCCAATTTCAGGGATTCTAACAGCGAACCCTGAAACCCGTCACAGTGCTGAGGCCCCAGTTCCGTGGGCTGATCTCAGCCAGTGCTGAGCACCACAAGGCTACTCAGGTAGGCCTGCTCCTGGAACAGGCATGGTTCCTCAGGCAAGTGACTTCGGCTCAAGGACTTCCAGGCATCTTGTTGAACTTGCCTTTGAAGGTCAACTGCAATCTAAATGGTTTGCCCAAACTCACTGTCTTCTGCTCCCTCCTTGACTTGTCAGATTTATATACCCCCTCTCCCTGATCTTTCCCCACTTTATCTCATAGGCATTTCACTTTATAAACTTCTTCCTTGCTCAATACCATCTTGGTATCTATTTTTCAGAGGCCCTGTACTAACACACCACATTATGGAAATAACAATGATGATAGTGATGAAGGTGGTGATGGCAGTGATGATGGTGACGGTGATGATGATGGTGATGATAATAGTGGTGGTCATAAAGGTGATGAAAATCATACTACTGATAAGGGCATTTATTGAGTTAAAATTTAAAAAAGTACCAAGCCCTGTGGTAAGAGATTGCCTAAATTATTTCATATTTTATTCCAATAAACTCCAAAAGATAAATGTTACCCGAGGAAAGTCAGTCATGAAGAGGTTAAGTAACAAAAAAAAAAAAAAAAAAAAACCAAACGTTGTTTATGAATATAAGAAGTCAAATCTGAATTTTTGTTTTTCCTATGCCAGAAGATAGCAGAGCACTGGTGCCAGGAATCATTACCTGCTATGACCTCTCTGTATTAATATTTTACCATAGAATCCTCTATTCCTTTTACAGCATAGTTATTATTTAGATACAATTAACTCAAAATAATAAATGTAGTAAGTTGGCCCTTTTTTTTGCAAGACATTGGATTTTACTTGAACTTTTTGATTTCTCTGAAATTTGTAGCTGTCCATTCTTTCTGATGTGTAGACTTGATTCAATCATTCACGTACTGCTAGTAAACTTATTCTAATAAAGTATTTCCAGATTTGTATCACATATATCAAGTCACTATGTCAACTCTGCAGTATTTGAAGGCATTTTTCCAGGCCATTAAAACCAACAAAGGTCAAACAAATGAGCCAGGGCCATGTAACTTAGACAATTGGGATCATTAAAACATCTAAAATAACAATGCTCAGTCTTCAATTTTAGATTTTATTGACGCTATTAAATAGGCCACTTAATAACAAACCAATGAGCTTTTTCTAAGGGAGACAGTTGGTACAATGAAATGCACTTTAAAAGATTTACATCCCATAAGCATCTTTCTAAGAAAGAACATTGGCTTGGAACTGGTAGCAGTTTGACTAAATTAAGAACAGAACCTTCTGATAGCAACAAGGCCATTTAGAATAATTTGCAGTTCCTTTGACTCACAAACTGATTGACTTTCCTCAAGGTCTTTCAGGAATCATTCTGTCAGTCTTCAGTCTTGGCAAGATTTCTCAAAACAGCTCCTCAGAGGCAGAGTTTTCCGGGCTTTTCATGCCAAACTCGGGTTGTGATAGCTACAAGTGGTTTCTACCATACACCTACCTACTGGCACTATACAGGATTGTTCCACCACCAAGCTCAAAAGACCCCTCTTAAATAAATATAAGATTGAATTAAAAAGTGTGCTTCCTTTACAAAGATGACCTGAAGATACATTTCCCAGGTCCTACCTCCTGAACAAGTGGCCTTCCCAATGCCCCCATTCATGGGAAGGAAAGCCGCCCCCGGGCTTTACTCTGATTCATCAGCCACATCCCACCATACATTTCTGCTGCTCCTGGAATTTGGCTGGAGTCTGAGCCATAATTAAGACACAACTTATATGACAACAGCCTCAATTTTGTAGATGTTGCAAAGATCCACTTTCTAGCTTTCTCTAACCTGGCCTTAACCTCTAGCTCTGACGTTTTAAATGGGCAAGAAACTGAATCCCTCAGTGTCTTCTTGGCTTTTCAAAATCTTCCACCACTGCCGCTCCTTTCGTACGTGCTACAAGTCAGAATGTTAACTCTGTCCCACAAAACCATGTGTTGTCTGTACCCCTTGTTTTGGCCGTGAGTTACACACTTCCTTTTGTTGCTTTGTTTCATGTAGAGTTATCATGTCAATATGTTCTTTCTTATTAATGACTTGGGTGACACTGATCATGTCAATCAAACTTTCGAGCCTCTATTAAATAAGCAAAGTATGTTGATGTCTTAAAAACCATGTTTCCTAGAGAGGATTCAAGAATTGCCACCCAGGGAAGGAGCAATGAAGACGGGCCTGCTGAGTGGACAGGCTCAAGTCCTTCTACCCTTCCTTCTACCAAAGAAGGTCCTTCTGTATCTCTCATTTATTAGAGTTTTAAGTTAGATAATCTTGAAAACTTGGTTTTGCTACATTAAAACACATGTACATCTCACTGGACTAGAAGGTTTCTAAGTTATTTGCAGTCATTCTAAGATTCCATAGGAATATCAGTTCTATGGGACTCTAACGCGTCTTTGGAATTCTTCCACAGAACCTAATCCAGATGTTTCCGCCTTGCTCCTCTTTGCCACTTTTATTTTCCCTCTGTAGCCCTATTTCAAGCATTCTCTTCCATTGTCACTTCAACCATCAGCCATGGCTGATACCAGCAAACTCCACCTGAAATGGAGGCACACATTTTCAATTGCCTCGAAGACATTTTTGGTAAATACTCTAAGGGCATCTCAAATTCAGATTAAACCTATTTTATTTCTCCCTCACAACCTCCCAATATGCTCCTTCTGTAGTGTGTTCCGCTTCTCTTTCCTACCATCATCTGCCAGCCAGTTGTCTAAACCATAATTGCAAGAGTCAGTCCCAGTGCCTTCCTGTTTCCTCCACTCCCTACATTATATTGATGAACAGACCTTTTTGCTGCTTCTTCAATGTCTCTTTACTTACTTTCCTTGCTCTGTTCCATCCCTGCCACCCACACTCAGATCTTCATCCTTATCGGCCTCATCTGACAATTCCCCAAGTCTCCCCACCTCCTGCCCCCACTGCATCCTCTGCACTGAAGTCAAACTCTTTCCAACACACAGCCCTGGTTGTATAATTCCCTTTGATTAAGAATGTATTGTGGTTAGCAGATACCTAACGTGCATGATCCTGACACCAACCCCCTGCCTTGTACTTGATGAGCATCATAACCTGGACCTGTTCTACCTTTCCAGCTTTAGATCCCGGCATTCTTGCACCCTGTAATTGGGAACCACAGCCTACAGCAGCCTTCAATTCCCTTTGATTAAGAATGTATTGTGGTCATCAGATACCTAACATGCATAATCCTGCCACCAACCCCCTAGCCTTGTATTTCATGAGCATTATAACCTGGACCTGTTCTACCTTTCCAGCTTTAGATGCCAGCATCCCAGCATCCCAGCATCCCTGCACCCTGTAATTGGGAAACATAGCCTACAGCAGCCTTGATCAAAGCATGAACCCTCTATAAAACAATCATTTGGGGCATTTGCAAAAAATTTAAACTCCCAGATGCCATCTGCAAATACTGTTATTCTCTGGTCTCATCTGAGGATCCCAAATGGATACGTTAATGGGAGTGCCAAGTGATTCTCATACATTCTAAAGCATTAGAATTCTGCACTATTTAACTACTTACTGGTCACGACTATACCATTGTCCAAATACAACATTAAATATTTATACTTTTGTGCCTTGGCTCAAAATGTTTCTTCTGCTGCTATCTCCTTCCTTTGTCTTTGCCCAAAAACAAAAACAAAGAAAACCCCAAATTCTCTCCAAAACCCAGACTCGATGCCCTATACAATCTCACACACACACACACACACACACACACACACACACACACACTTCATTCCTAGGTCTCCACTCTGCTCCCAACATCTTCATATCATAGTCAAGTGTGTGCCTCTCTTCCCTACTATGGATTCAGGAGATCACTTTCTTCACCTTGACACCCATGGTAGATAATTGTCTAATTGAGATTAACTAATACCTACACAACAGTAATTCAAATAAATATCCATTCAATTTAATGTAATGATTCATTTCATGCCCAGGGAAACAAGGTCTCTAAGTACAAAATGAAGACACAACTTTTCTAGGCCTTCTCACATAATTTCTCTCCAACCAAGAGAAAAGTCTTCACCCAACAACAAGCCTACCTTGTCACAGCTTTAGATGGTTGTTCCTTATCTTTGTCTGAGCTCTGAAGAGGGTACTAGGAAGCTCCTGATGGGAAGTGTGGTCTCAGTTGTATAATACCCATGCTGAGAACAGCTCAGCTCTCCCTTCATCAAACCAGTTCTTGGACAACAAGAACTCACTTGTGTCTATGGTTGCCAAATTCTCAGCACCGTGGGGAACCAAAGGATATACTGAAATCCCCATTACCTCCATCACTGTATCCTGTTCTTCACACAAACAATAGGCAATGAGCAAAGCTCCTCTGTAATATTTCATCCTGTGAAAGAGCCTTAGTCTCCCACACTGCGATACAGAGCGTCTGATGTGCGTCCCTAACCTGTGTCTGCAATCTAGTCCTGGGTAATAATTTATAAGATAGATGAAGTAATGGGCCATCAAGAGAAAATGTTGCTTTTTCAAAGATCCCCAAGTATGCATCTGTATGATGGACTACAATGACTCCAAGGAAGATTATTGTCTTTAGAGTAAATAATACACTTTTTCCCCAGGTCTCAAAGCCTGTATTTAAATGATTATTCATAGGTGTTGTGGGAGACGTTAAGCCTTAGCCTGGCAATTCCCAATGTAAAAATGGGTAATGTTTCAAAAACCTTGTTTATGAGTCACCTGCCCAGAAACTCACCATTGCCTCTTACATTACGTTCCAAATTCCCAGGCCAACCCCCAAATCTATTTATCTCATTACACACCTGAAGAGTATTTAGTGACGCCTACACCCATTTACAACATTGTACCTTTGGGGAAGTGTCCTCTAAATTCCCAGTCAGGTGGCATGTAAATACATTTCTACCTGCATTCAGAGGTGCATGGGGACAGAGGAGAGAATACGAATGGGAAGTGAATGAGATCAAATATTTCCCAGGAATCTAGACCTAGTTAATCTTATACATATGTTAAAAAATATGCCCTTCTCTAAAAGATTGTTTCTTATTAGGACCAGAGAATGTGTAGCCTCCCCTATCAAGAGATAGATTTTCGGAATTTGAAGTGACTCCCATCCTCTCTTTGCAACCTAGTTGAGACATTAAGATGGTTATAAGGCTCAGCACCTGTGGCTCAAGTGACTAAGGCGCCAGCCACATACATCTAAGGTGGCGGGTTGGAATCCAGCCCGGGCTGCCAAACAACAATCATGGCTCCAACCAAAAAATAACCGGGCCCTGTGGCGGGCGCCTGTGGTCCCAGCTACTTGGGAGGCGGAGGCAGGAGACTTGCTTGAGCCCAGAAGTGGGAGGTTGCGGTGAGCTGTGATGTCATGGTACTCTACCCAGGGGGACAGCTTGAGGCTCTGTCTCAAAAAAAAAAAAAAAAAAGATGGTTATAAGAGGATTTGAGATTGACTCTAAAACTATAAAACCTCATGTCTATATATTCCATCTTTCTCTTAATTCCATTAACTGCGTATTATAATTTGTATACATGCTCAATAGGTTTTAAATGGGTGCATGAGAAGAAAATAGTTTCCTATTTTTGATACAATTTAAAAACAAATGATTTGACAGTTTCAAAATGAAAAATAAGGCTCAGCGCCTGTGGCTCAATCGGCTAAGGCGCCAGCCACATACACCTAAGGTGGCGGGTTCAAATCCCCAGCCCGGGCCTGCCAAACAATAATGATGGCTGCAACCAAAAAATGGCCGGGTGTTGTGGCGGGCGCCTGTGGTCCCAGGTACTTGGGAGGCAGAGGCAGGAGACTCGCTCGAGCCCAGGAGTTGGAGGTTGCTATGAGCTGTGATGCCATGGCACCCTATCCAGGGGGATAGCTTGAGGCTCCGTCTCAAAAAAAAAAAAAAATGAAAAATAAGCCTTTTCAGATTTTAAAAAAAACCTAACTTTTTGCTTATTATTAAAATGTAAAGGACTTTTAAATCTCATTTATTTTGTCAATTGGTTCTGCTTAACATTTTCAGCCCCGTCCACTCTCAATTATCCACGCTAAGGAAGGGGGATCAGTGGCCTGGATAATCTAAACAGCAGACAATTTTAAAAGCCCTTGTATTTGGCCCGGGCATATTTTACAATCAAATTCTGATTATCCACACTAATGAAAGGAAGACCAGACACCTTGAGAAAGAACCAAAGCCAATATAGATCTGCTCAGTGGGTTTAAGGCACCCTGAGGAAGACAGTCATAGAGCACTGGAGAAGGAGAACAAGGGGGACCCAGCTGCTGCCATGGTGGCCCCCCCACACCTTACAAAACAGACACACACACAGCTACAACATTCCTATCAACACTTTCCATCATATGAGTCACCTATTTGTTGAATTCTTATTATTTTGCAGGTTATTTTGAGGGTACAAAGAATTAGATTACAATGATTGCGTTTGTTAGGAAGTGTCCCTCTTATGTTTGTGTCCTGCCCCGGGGAGGTGCGCCACATACCCTAACATTGTGTCCACTAAGTGGGATAGATGAGTCATCTTTAGTCAGATACATGGCGTAACGTTCAGACACTCTCAGTATAAAGGCTTATTATTCATGTTGTTCCAAGCAGCTAATATAATAATTGTACTACAGTTGGCACTACAAACCTCTTGCTTTTGCCCCATCAGACACTGAACCTCTTCCTACCACTGCCAGGCTCATGGTAATAGCTGGAGGAGCGGCATGAAGGCAGCAAGCTGCAGTAGAAAAAGCTCCACCTACCAGTCAGGAAGCCTGGATCTCCATCCCCCGGTGGTCCCTGTTCACATCCATGGTCAGAAGTGCATCCAAGCATCAAAGGCAAAGGTACAGAGGCATGAAGGTTATGGCACAGTTAAAGGTACAGAAGCCTGAAGGTTCCGGCACAGTTAAGGAATTGTATGCACTTCATTTTGGTCAAAGAATATGACACAAATGGGGAAGAAGCAAGAGACGGAAGTGGGGATATAGTCAGAGATAAAATTGCAAAGATTTTTTTCTGCCATGCAAGAAGTTCAGAAATTAACCTACAAACTACCTATGGCTATGCTACCCTGATTGGACATGAACTTGCCTAATGTCAGAAGCTAAACAGGCTGGGGCCTGGTTTGTACTTAGATAGGAGGAAAAAATTTCCTGCAAATGGTAAGTAGATGAGAAGTTTTTAAATAAAGTTTGCATTGCACTGTTCTAAGCATGTGATATTCATGCAAACACTTGATAGTTATAACATCCCCCAAACAGGCACTGTTACTGTTCCCATTTTACAAATACGGAAACCAAGCAAACCTGCAAAACTCAGTCATCTTCCAAGAACACAGAACTGGTAAGTGAGAGAGTCAGTCTGTTTGATTTCAGAGCTTATGCTCTCACTCAAGAAATAGAATAAAGTGGTCAGAATTATAAAAGACCATGCTCTGAGCAATATACAAGAAAGATCTGAAGACAGTGAGAGGAGGGGAGGAGATTTAAGAAGACAAAGGATGGTGAGCTCCAGAATGAGAGGCATGGTCACAGTAATAAGCAAGAGAGGTGTAATCAAGAGATTTAGAGGACACAGACTAAATATAATTGGTTAAATAAAGGAGAGAGCAGGAGGCAAGGTCTAGTACCAGCCTCATATTTCTGGCTTGGGCACTTGTGTGATGGCCTAATAATTTTTAAAGAATCACATAACCTTGTGTACCAGTGAACTTAGCTGGAAAGCATTCTCTACCAGATGGGCAGGCCTGGGAAGAAACAGCACAACTGGTACCTTTGATTTCCAATATGATGCTGGCACATAGTCATCGAAACAAACAAATGTCCTGTCTTGACTGATTAATTTAGTGGTGACCAAAAAATGGATGCACATATATGTGGGCCACTACATAGAGCCCATATGCCAAACACATTACTGAGATACGTCTATTTTTATCTTGTTTCTCCAGGTGAAATGTATGGACTCCCATTTGGCTTTCTGTGTAGCCTCCACGTGGCTTGTGGAAAGGTGGATAAGAGAGGGCGGGCACAGGAAGAGGGGAAAAGATGCAGAGATATGTTATAACTTATCGAGATATTTCCAAGTATCTTAAGAATAACAGAACCATTTACAGAATGCTCCTATCAGGGTAAAAAAAAGTATATGTCTGCATGTACGTCTATCAATATATAGAAAAATACTCAAAGTACAAATGCAAAATTTAAAACATCTCTCTGGTTGATTTTTACTTTATTTTTGTTTGTATCTTTTAAATGTTGTACAATTATCTTGTACTACTTCTGTAACACCAAAAAAGAACTTCTAAATATATGTGATAACCATCTAACTCTATTCAAAGCCTCACTGATACAAAAGAATACACAGATAAGCAATCCAGAACCTCATAAATAACCTACATATCCCAAAGGGGATGGAAGCAGATATCTGTCTTTTATCACTGCCCACGAAGCCGATTCAGGTACTGGAAAAATTGGCAGTTGGAGAATTGGTGTGCTCAGAATAGAGGGAGGTAACAAATGAATGAAAAAAAAGAGAGAGAGGAATCTAGGCTTATAGAAGGGATTCAACTCTCCAGTACTCCATACATCAAGTCTGGAATATTCCAGGTGTGTTCCATTCCTACGCCCAAGGCTGAAACTCAATTTGTGCATATAAATGTGGCCCCAGTGTTGTTCATAGCTGGCATCCACTCTGACTGGTCTGTGCAAGTGCCAGTATAGACTCTGCCTGGCGTTTAAAGTTGGTATCTGATTGGTCAGTGTGGGTAGTGCCTTAGTCCAAGAGTTTTTTTCACAGCATCCCTGTAGCTGTGCTCTGTCCATGATGACTGCATCATTAATTACATGGTACAATAAAAATGGAGGGCAGTTTTTGAGGGATTTGTGTGTGGGGGGGGGGGGGATCTCAAATTTGAGACCAGAGAAAAGAAATAAAGGTGATTTCTGTCAAACCAACTTTTAAGTTATGCTAAATTTCCTGGGTAAATTCTCACTTTTTCCTTAACAACCAAGAAATCAACCACCGTACTTTAAATCTGTTCTCCCTCCTTCTTTCCTAAGGGGTCATATAAGAAGTAGATCTGTATTTCTAGCCCTAAAAAAAAAAAAATCACCAAAATCAGCCAAGAGATGGATCCACGGGGGCTAGTGGAAAACAGGGATCAAGACACACAGCCAGAGGAGGTTGGGTAGAGAAAGCAAATGGGACTAGACATCCCAAGAGAAACGGGAGGCCTCTCCTGATACCTACCGCAAGGAGATGAGCTGTGTCTCCAGCTCAGGTTTGTATGGACCAGGTGAGGTTTTACACAGGACCAGAGAAGAAACAGCCTGTAGAGAATCACCATACCCCAAACCACAAAATAAAGCTGCCCTGTTCACTTTCCCACTTACCATGAGCAAAAAAAAAAAAAATCTCAACTATAAGACTCAGCCTTTAATACACCGAGACAAACAGAGATGGCCAAAGTCTGAGGCAACACCCAGTTTCTGCCAACCAAAGTCCAAGTTAAATCAAAATCAAGCATTATATCAGTATCCAGTACGTGCCAAAGGTTCATAACGGCATCATAAAACTGAGGCTGTTGGATCCCCACGCACCCCAAACTCAGAGCCCACTAGGAAGCATGAATGAAGTAGTTTACTTCACTTAGGATTTATGGGATTTGACAGACATGCTCACCCTTTAAGAGCCTTCCCTGAAATCACTGGGAATTACAAACTCATAGAAACTGTGGAATCGGATCCTAAATGTCATTCATAATCACAGCTCCTCTGTGGCCTACCAAGAAAGTAAACAAAAATGCCACTTGGCCACCTGCTGTTTTGGTTCCCCTCAGCCAAAACCAGAGGACAGAGCCCGCTTCACAAAGGGTTAAAAGTCATGGGAATTTTTCTGTGCTTAAAAACACAGCGTGAGACTCATTTCTCTGTGCTCCGCGATTTTCTGCATTTTCTTCCTTGTCTCTTGGTCTAACAAACACGTTTTATAGATTTTACAAGGTTCTTTATAACTCACCTAAAACACATAATTTTTCCTCCTGCTTATGCCCCTTATTTATTATTTATTTATTAGATTTATAGAGCGCTTTCCCCCAAAAGGCTCAAGGCACCACACAGCCAACTCTTACATAATAAACATTAAACTCTTCTTTAAAACCCTAAACAGTGACAGAGCCAGAGAGGCAGCAGGGATGTACACAAGGACAGTAAGAAGGAAAACCTGTGAGTCTGGTGAATTAAGCCACCAAGTAGTCCCTGCATCAGGAGTCCTATGGATCAGAACACCTTGCCCCTCTCAGTGGTCCCCACCTGCAAAGACGCTAATGACGCTTTCTATTCCAAGTCACAGAGCCAAAATGTTCCCATTTTTGTGCCAGAGTGAGGGAGAGTATGCTAGTTGTTTTTCAGGGATTTTGAGAGGGTTTTTAAAAACAAATATATCTGTTGCAGGAAGTTGAGGCCCAACAGAGAAAGAGCACCCAAACACCATGTTTATAAGGGAAAAGGCTTTATTCACTGGCTGGGAGCTTATGGCATAGAAGAATCCCAAATGGCCACGCTCCCCAACTGCCTTGGTCTTTCTCTTTTTATCTACAGTCAAAAAGTTGCAACAACCCATAGGTACCATTTTCATTGGCCAGTTTGGATTAAGCAGGAGATGCTATTCCCACCCCCCACCCCCCAACAGAACTACTGGATTTCACAGAAGTGGAAATTTCCAAGTTCCAGGAACTTAAGTTTACAAATTCCCAAGAGCTGAGTCACCATGGAGAAGACCCTGCAGGTATATCCTTGAGGTCTCCTTGAGAAGACCTGTTCTCCTAGACCTCACCCTTCTCGGGTGTCCTCTCTCATACCGACAACAGAAAACTGTCCTTTGAAATTCAGTGGAAACAGATATATGACAAGGTTTTATAACAAATCACCAAAATGTTAATTTTTCTTTTATCTTTTTTTTTCACAAATACAGTCCATGATCTGTCCTCCGTTCCCCTGAGTGTGTGTGATTTCCAAAGACTCTGTAGGCTTTCAGAGGTAAGGGCAGCACAAAACTCCAAAGATTAACAAAATTGAAAAGTGACAAATTGTTCTCAGCTTTCAAAACCAGGCCATTAATGCCATAAAGCCACAAGTTGATCTCTTGCACTGTAATCCCAGAGATGCTGGAAGAGCTGGTTAAACAGTAACTTACCCAGCAGCTGTAGGCAGAACTAGTTAAGGATGAGGGTGGAGGGGATCTATCCCAATTAGCATTCCAAACAAAAAATATGCCTACCCTGTCAATGGAGTAGATAGTGTGACGTGACGCTCCTTATGGGTACAGAGTGACAGAGAAGGCAGCCATCAATTGGTCAATACTATCAATGACAGCACTGATATCAGTATTAACATTTGGTGAGCACTGGGAGACGGGCACTCTGGTGCTCCAGCTACATACCCTAACCTATTTAATACCCAAAACGAAACGGTGAAGGGGCCTGACCATTTTTCTAATTTTATGTGAAAGGAAACTGTGACTTAAGTCAATTATTTTCCCAAATTCACTCTGCTATTCACAGAAGGTAAGAGACTGTAGGGTAGGAAACAAGGGAAGGTGGAGAAACTGTCCCGTGAGCTGCCAGCGGTCCCATCCTCCCTCAGCTCACTGTGCCATTCCGATCCTGGCTCTGGGATCACGTCACAGTCTCCTTATATGTCTCTGTGTCCAATCTCCTTCTCCACAAAGACACTGGTCCTACTAGATTAACTGGTGCCACTAGATCTAACCTATGCCTGTATAATCTCATCTTGGCTAATTTCATCCTCACGTGGCTGGTTCTGTTCTCCAGAACTGGAAGAGCATAAATTTCTGCTGTTTAAGCCTCAGGGTCTATGGTAATCGGTTGCAGCGACCCTAGGAAAGAAACTACCAGAATGTACTCCTGTGGCTTTGTTTAACCCAGGGCTTTACCCACTTATCTGACCAAATAAATAATGTTTTCATGATCATTATTAACAACCCCAAATTCCATAGGGGGGAAAAATATGTATTTTAGAAAAATTAAGCTTATCTTCCTATTTTACAGATGGAGAAACTGAGACTCGAGGAGGACCACGGATTGATTGACAGAACTCGTGTGTGGTGCGATGGAGACCAGAACTCAAGCTTCGAGGGGGTTCTGGGTTTTCTCTACCATTCAGTAGAGAATGCTCCCCTTTAGTCCTTGGCTGCCCCTGGAATTGGGGTGAAGTCCAAGAATAGGTTTGGCTTTGCTCTCTCTAGGAACAGAACAGGCCACTTTTCCCAAAGAATGAGGAGCCCTTTGCAGGAATTCACCCAGTATTTTTTTCAGCCAATAGCAGAAATTGCACTCTTTGGGGGTGGGGGGAAGCGGGGGATTGAATGAAGTGTGTTTAAGAAACCAGGTACAACAGCAGCTAGTCCAATATACCCTGATGTCTCCTAGAAGCTTGGTCTGAGGGAGGGTGCAGCTGCAGTGGGTCCTCACCCCTCACCCCACCATCCCTGTGCCCGTGGAAAGAGACAAGAGAACAGCGGCCTCCCACACTGGAAAGGGGAAACCATGTCACGTTCCAGTCCTTTTCCTTCTTTTCTTCTTTCTCTGCCCTCCCCACCACCTTCCTAGGCACCTAGAACACACCAGCAGTAAAGGCCAAGAAGCATCTCCTACCTTCCACTTGGTAAGCCGACGTGGCTGCCCCCCATCCGAATCCTGCAGGGAAAGCCATGGTTCCAGAAGCAGCCGACTGCAGCCTCAGCTCGCAGAGGCTCAGCACCTTTTGCCCAGAGGAGCAGCCGCGTGAAGCCCACAGTCTCCCACCGGAAGGCGGAAGTCTCCCAATGCAAATATGCCGCAAAAAAGGAGAGAGCAGGGTTCCAGATCCCACCTCATTAGCCACAGCCTTGGGGAGAAATCAGAGGCACTTTGTACCAGGTGAGGACGATTGTCAATGGAGATGGACCAGCCTAGATACTAAATTCCTGCTAGGTAGGGCACCTAGTCCCCTGGTATTTTTCCATTTTAAATAACAAAAGGACATTGATTTTAAAAGTGAAACAATCTAAACTAGACTTTTCCCTGGGGCAATTCAACTTAATCTTGGATTCCTACTCCCTAGAAATAACCATTGGTAGCTGTTTCTTTGGGTGTTCACTCCCACGTTGTTTAAATAGCAGGTTGATACTGTTGCTTTTTTAGATAATCATTGACTTCTAGATACAGATGGGGAGGACCTACCCTGTTCTTTCCATCTCACTTTCTCCCCCTTGCTGTTCCTGGCTCACCTGGCCCCTCCATCCCACATGATATGATTACCTTTTCTGTTTAAATAAATTTGATATTTACATTATCATGACTATGTACAGTTCAGAGCTGGGTCACGTGGGATTCCATTCTTACATGCGACGTTTTATTTTCTCTTGGATTAAGCCACGGTCTGCTCTTTATATTTATTTAACTTGCTGTACACCTATCACTAATTCATCCCCAAACACTTTGACAGAAGTATAAACCTCTGCGTTGTTCAAACAACTGTGTTTTCCTGCCGCATTCCTCACTGTTTATTTTCGAGGCCATCACAGAGTCCACGATCTCCTCCCCATCATTCAGAGCGGCTCCTTCGTCTCTGCCCTGGTCTTTCTCATTTCTTCTCCCCTTTTGAAGGGGCGATCCACCTTCAATCCACCTTCTGATAAGAGGAAAATGGGAGATAAACACGTTGAAGCCTTGTGGTTACAGAATCAACTTTTGCCTAACAATGCATTGAATATGTGGTTTGTTAGGTACAGGATTTTTTGTTTGGTTTTTCTTTTTGGCTGGGGCTGGATTTGAACCCTCCACCTCCCGTATATGGGGCCAGTGCCCTACTCCTCTGAGCCACAGGTGCTGCCCCAAAGGTTTTTATGATGGAAATAATTTTCATTTGGAACTTGGAAGGCATTGGTGTTCAGTGTCCTAGCCTCCGGTGTGGCTATTGAGAAGTTCCATGACGACCCCAGTCCTAATCTTTTATTACAAGCTCTTTTTGTAGAGCTTGTAATAAAGCTCTACATCCCACCCTCTCTCAAGCTTCTATTTCTGAAATTTCACAGTCCTGTGCCTTGATGTGGCCCTTTTCATCGGCTAGGCCAGGTAGGGCCTGGGTGCACCACAGGGAATGTAGAATTGGAAACCAGGGTGAACCAGGAGAAAGGGACCTTGGGAACTCTTGCAATATCTCAGTGTTTTATGGAAGTCTAAAATGGATCCAAAACAAAAAGTTGTTAAAATACCAATGGAGAAAGGACGTAGGAATAAGCAAAGTGAAGAAAGTTGTTTTCTCGGTTTCCCAATGACCGCACTGAAGCCTCCTACATTGTACAATGCCAGGAACACAAGGGTTGGAACCAGGTACAACTAGGTTGAAATTCTACCCTCTCTAGTTACCCTAACCCTAAGAAGAGAGACGTGATTAAATATATATATAAAAAAGTTAGATGACATTTAAGGTATTTAAAGGTACATGTTTGGTGACATAAACTTTAAAAATGCAGGACATACTATTAAAACCAGTCTTTGTAGTCCTTTATAGGTCTAAAACAATCTTTGTAAATTGATGAAAAAAATAAATATTAAAATATTTTCATGATAGAACGCTAGATGGCAGTATTGCAATTTTTTTAGATTTATGAGCTGCTGTATGAAGTGGTAAAATTCAGCTGGCCCACCAATGGCTGTCCAGCCCAGTAGCCCCTGGCTTAATTGTTGCTACGTTTCTAAAAATTCCTCTCCAGAAAGAACAGCCTGTCTTCTGAGTACTCCATGTTCTCTGACGTTATTTTTCTGCAAACGCCAGAATTTAATTTTTCTCAGCTCTGTACAGCATTCTCAAGCTCTTTGAGGTTAGAACCTTTTAACACTCTTAAAAATAATTAAAGCTCCTAAAGAACATTCTTTTTTCTTTAATGTGGGTTACATTTATCCATATTTACTGTATTAGAAAGTAAACCTGAGATTATTTAAAAATATATATGTGTGTTATTGACTTCATTTAAAATAACGAGAAGTATATTAGGCTTGGTGCCCATAGCTCAGTGAGTAAAGCACCAACCTCATACACTGAAGGTGGTGGGTTTGAGCCCGGCCTGGGCCTGCTAAACAATGGCAACTGGAACCAAAAAATAGCCAGGCATTGTAGTGGGCGCCTGTAGTCCCAGCTACTTGGGAGGCGGAGGCAAGAGAATCACTTAAGCCCAAGAGTTTGAGGTTGCTGTGAGTTGTGATGCCACAGCACTCTACCAAGGGTGACAAAAAAAAAAAAAAGTATGTTAATAGAAAAATCAACATATAACCCCACACAAAAAAAATGTTTAGTGAGAAGAGTAGCATTGTTTTATGTTTACAAATGTATTTCATGCCTGCTTTAATAAAAGACAGCTGGATGCTCATATCTGCCTCTTATTCAATCTGTTGCGTCTGGAAAATGCCACTGTCCACTCAAGGAAGAATTTAAAGACATGGGTGGAAAAGACAAAGCATGTCTAGGCATAATTATAAAAATTAATTTTGACTTTGCAAGTCCCCCGCAAAAGGGTCTTGAGAACCCCAAGGAGTCCATAGACCACACTCTGAGAACTGTAGCTCTGTCCTACCCTTCTTCTAGCACCTTCCATGCATCCTTTCACCTTTTGGAGAGCTCATTTCACTAGTGTTCCCTTCCCCACATCCCTTATGGTTCTAAGACATGAATTTGTAGCCACTGTCTCAGGTGGGAAAGAATTACCATGTTTATTTTCTTTACACAAAATGATTTGTGACTTTCATGGCCCCAACCAGAAAGAACAGCTGAAAATTTAAAGTATCATTACTGTATTGGGGGCCCCAAACTTCACCTTAGGGCCATACAAGAAAAGTTGGTCTTATAAAAACCAAATGGAAAGTCAACCTAGTGTCCTGGTTCCCTACCTTCCAATCTTGGTTCATATTAGATGATGGTGGGATATCCACTCTCCAGACCAACCATGGTCCCTTCAAGTCCATTGATTCTCTGCTTTTTAGGCACAAGAATCCTTCTCTAAGATGGAAAATCTGAGGTCTTATTCAACTACCCTCATCACAACCATGTAGTAATCCCTTTGAGGTCCCAAGATACTACCTCCAAATATCAGGGCTAACCTGTTATTCATGGTGGCCACAAACCTCTGTCTACTCCCCAACAGGGAGACAAATGTAAGTTACTTGCATTATGGTTTTGTCTACAGGTGTGCTCTTGCTAAGAGACTGTAAACTCAGGTCCCTCTAGGATTAAAAAAAAAAAAAAGCTGGTAGAAAACTGTTTCTTTGTTAGCTGCAGAACAAACTGTGCCTTAATAAAGATTCAGCCCTGTTAGTCATGACTTTGACTCTCCCAATTTGAATTATCAAGATTCAAAAACTCTAGTGTTCAAAATGTCCCTGGGTATCTGTGTTAGTTTCTAAATGAGCATTTACCTGTCTGTGAATATATAGGCATAGGAATAGATAAATAGAAATGCACAGGAATCCATGCATCAAAATGCATGGATTCCTGTGCATTTTGGCCCATCCTGTCTTCTCTCCCACCTGGCCACACGGTTAGACTACATTTGTTGGCTCCCTTACAAACAGGGGTGGCCACTTGATGATGTCCTGGCCAGGAGAACATGGGCAGAAGTAATGCATGCTTCTTCCAGGCTAGGCCACTAAAATCTGCCTGCACAATCATTCAAGTTTCCCACATGTATCATCACTCCTCTTTCACCTACTAGCTACATACACAAGCCCTAGAAACTCCAACATGAAGGGAGCCTGGTTCCCTATATCACTCTGTGGAGCAGAGCCCAGAACTGGCCCAGCACACTTTGGACTGTGGCATGAAGAAGAAATAAACTTTTACTTTCCTAAACCACTGTGACTGGGGAGTTGTGATAAACATATTCTTTGAATAATTATGAGGGTTTTTGCTTAACTGTTTATTTTTTAATTTCAGAATATATTACAGGGCACACATACATTGGCTGCATAGTTTGTTTTATACATTTCCAGTCAAAGTTATAAATGTGCCCTTCACCTAAAATATGATCATCATACTCATTAAGTGTGAATTAACCCAACCCCTCCTTGTACCTTCCACCTAAATGATTCCTATTTTTACTTCCCTACATGCACATAGTGGTGAGTAACTATTTCCAATTTAGTATTGAGTACTAGTATTAGTACACGGGGTGTTTGTTTTTTCCTTTCTTACAATAGTTTACTTAGAAGAATGGTCTCTAATTCTATCTAGGTTGTAGAAAAGATACTAGGCCACCATTTTTTATGGCTCAGTAGTACTCCATGGTATACAAAGACCATATTTTATTAATCCATTCATGGATTAATAGACAGCTGGGAAATTTCCACATCTTCGCAACTGTGAATTATACTGCTATACTCATTCAAGTGCAAGTGTCTTCATGATAAAATGTCCTTTTTCCTTTGGGTAACTACCTAGTAGTGGAATTGCTGGAATGAAAGCTAGGTCTACCTTTGGTTCTTTGAGATATCACCATACTACTTCCCATAGAGCTCTGCAGTTGCCTCAACAGCGTGTAAGTGTTTCTTCCTCTCAGCCTGCATGTCATCACTTGTTGTTTTGAGACTTTTTGATAACAGCCATTCTCTCAGGCGATATCTCATGGTGGTTTTGTATTTCCCTAATCTTTAGAGATACTGAGCATTTTTTCATGTGTTTATTGGCCATCAGACTGTCTTTCTTTGAAGAGTTTCTGTTCATATCTTCTGCCCAATTCTTAATAGGTTTTATTTTTTTTATTAAGGATTTGCTTGAGTTCCTTGGTAGATTCTGGTTACCAGTTTTTTATTGAATGTACAGTATGCAAATATATTCTCCCATTCTGTGGGTTGTCTAATTACTCTATTGTGTCCTTGGCTGTGAAAAAGCCTTTAAATTTGATCAGGTCCTATTTGTTTATTTTTGCTATTGCTGTGATTGCCTTTGAGGTCTTCCTCAAAAATTCTTTCCAAAGACTGATAACTATAAGAGATTTTCCAATATTTTCTTCTAGAATTCTTAGAGTTTTGTGCCTTAGGTTTAAATCTTTTATGCATCATGAATTCACTGTGTGAATGGTGAGAGGTGCAGAGTCTGTTTCAGTCTTTAACATGTGGCTATTCAGGGTTCCCAGCACCATTTATTGAATAGAGTAAAAAACAAACAAACAAAAGACCGGGCAAAGCAGTTCAATGCTCTTTTCTCCAGCAGGAGGCTCCTGAGTGATGTCCTGTCACAAGAGAAGAAAGGGAGTGGAAGGGAGAGAGAAGGAGAGCCAGGTGGGGAGAGGCACCCAGAGAGGAATCTACCTGCAGTTATTGATGAAATGGAGCGTTCATCTGGATTTCTGGATTTCTCAAGAAAGGTCTAGTCAAATTTTGACCTAAGAAGGCAAATTTTGTAAAAGAGTTTCCCAAACAAGGCCCCTGACTCCTACAAGCAATCTGCTATTTTTAAGGTTTCAATAATTCTAATTGCAGTTGTTTATTTCCTTTCTGTACAGTCTCTCAAGCTACCTAAGATGTCAATGTTATTGCTTTAGGCTGGAATTACATAAACTCATTGAGGTAATTCCAGTCTCTCATGCATGGAAATGCAAAAATGAATTAGTTATCACAACGTTCTTGGTTTCTTCGTAGACAGAATCTGTCTAAACATGAAGTGCAGAAAGTAAATCAGTAATAAAGGGAAACTGTGAAAATTCTGACAACCACAGTGATGTGTGTGTTGATGAGTTCAGACAATGAAGTTAGGAAACTTAATTGTATATGGAAAAAGTGCGACATACCCTCCTTGG
This sequence comes from Galagoides demidoff, assembly GCA_963574575.1. Lineage (NCBI taxonomy): Eukaryota > Metazoa > Chordata > Mammalia > Primates > Galagidae > Galagoides > Galagoides demidoff. Next base: position 27,172 of record CAUYQV010058775.1, on the reverse strand, counting down.
CCATCTGGTCAAGGATGAGTTCAAGAACTTAAATTGTCAGACCTTGTACATGTGCAGAACCAGGGGTAGGAACGTCTGTTAATGGGCCGCCCACGGCTCATTCAACCTGCCTCCTAATAACAGAACCTGATTTTCCTTGGGGTATCTGCCCCCGCCCTACGTAGCCTAAATGGGTCTGGACAATCTGATGCTGGGCCCCACCCAATCATTTAGGAACTCCAGGGGATTAATTTAAGACCATTTTCATGTCTTATCTGATTGGTTCCAGGGATCAGGTTAGAGGTGGGTTTGCAACCCAACAAAGAAAATGAAAAGTAAGAAAAAGTCGATGAGGGTTTCTAAGAATGAAGCTTTCTCACTCTTCCAAAGAAGCTGTTTAAAAAGACATACTTTCTGCTACTGCTACTGCTACCTGGACACATGAAAGTTTGGGGTAGCCATTTCATAAACATAAAGAAGGCCAGCCTTGGGGTACACAGGAAGATGGGAGAAGATAACCTTTGGGAATCTATGAATTCTCTTCATGGTGGGAGTCTGTGTGAGGTTAGTTTGCTGTTTCTTGCGATCAAAAAATTCAAATAAGGCGTAAGCATATATGTACATATATGTACAAGTGTGCATATAACACATATGTGTGACATATTTATATGTACGTGTGTTATGTCTACCCTTACATGCCATTTAATGTAGATACACATGTACACAGATGAAAGTAGATGAGTGCATACTCACATGACCATGTGTCTGTGAATCATAAATTCCTGCAAAAAAGAACTTCAGTATATTGGATATTTCTTCTAGCCATCTTCAGCACTGGCCCACATCACCAGCCTGGAAATGAAGATATATGTGAGATTAGTAATGGCAGGCTCAAGTGGGATTCAATGACATTATTTGCATTTATTTACTAAAGGCTATATGCCACGTAAGATTTAGCATGAAAGCAGTATAAAACAACAGCAGTGTATCATTCAACCCTTCCAAAAGCCATGCTGCTATATAATTAAGGATTTACTACTGAGTAATTTTCTAAACAAACAGAAAATGCTCTGCCCTTCAAGGCGTTGACAGGCAGATACTAACAACGGCACACAAGTGATCACAAAACCCACACAATACCACTCAAAGCTCAACTGTCGAGCTTAGCACTCTAAGAATAAAAGACTTTCAGCAGAGGCAGAGCCCTTGGAATTCCTTTTGGGAATGTTCCAACAAATACCCACAGCTGCGGATCAAGTTCCAGCAGCACCTTCAGAACACCGTTCACAGCACCGCTGCCAATGACACGGTGTGATTCACAACCAAGAGATACGTTATTCCCACAGACTTGGACTCAGCCACTCAGGCCATCCCCCACCCTCTCCAGATCAGGCATGGTGGCTCACACCTGTGATCCTAACACTCCAGGAGGCTGAGGCAGGAGGATCACTTGAGGCCAGCCTGAGTAAGAGTGAGACCCACCCTCCCCCCATCTCTACTAAAATAGAAGAGTTAGCTGGGCATTATGGTGGGCACCTGTAGCTACTCAGGAGGCTGAGGCAAGAGGATCTCTTGAACCCAAGAGTTTGAGGTTATTGTGAGTTAGGCTGATACCACAGAGCACTCTAGCCTGAGCAACAGAGTCAGACTCTATCTCAAAAAAGTAAAAAATAATAAAAAATAAAAAAAAAAAAACACCTCTCCCCAAACAACCTCACTGCACTTGTATTTCTACAGAGTATTTTGGGAAAGTAGTAAGCAGCTAGGGTGAGGGTGAAGCAGGTAAGACCCCTCCAGGACAAAATTGAAGGAGGCTTTTTCTCTCAGTCCCAGCCCTGGTGTTAAATATCAGAAGATAATATCCGAGTTCAAAGGCCTTGCTATCGGTGACGAGCTGGTTTTATTTCCGAACTGTTTGTGGCAACTCACAGGTGTGCCATATGCCTCAGGACGAGGCTGTAGCTAATCCCTCTAAGTCTTACAAGGGTTTGCATGTTGGAAAGTATCTTTGATTATTAATATCGCTTCAGGGATTGGGTTCGCAACTTCAAAAGCACTTTCTTCCCACAGTGTATCAAGAGATACATTGGGAAGCCCCTGATCTGGAAAGGAAGCGTAAAAGAGCAGAATCAAGCCAAATGAAATGTAAAACCAGAGTGAAAAAGAACAAGGTGAGAGATAATCAAATTATTTGAGATCAATGAGATTGGAAAGTAGGCACCGCTTTACAGCATGTGAAGATGGGGAGAACCTTCCAGACCTTTCTCTTCTGGAACCATTACAGTCAGGCTCAAGACTAAATTCCAGCTGGACTACGGTGCAGCCTCTGAGCCGTCCTCTGGTCCTCCTCTCCACTCCTGCCACATGCAGCCCTATCCTTAGCACTGTGGACTCTGAAACCTCAGGAAGTCATATAGATCTCCATCCATCCCAGCTGCCTCTTGTCTACTTATCACCAACAGAAATCCTCTCCAGCCTGAGGAGGTTCCAAACACCCAAGCTCCAGTTTAATTCCCATCCAAGATACCCCACTGCAGCCTGGGCCGTCATTCTAAAACACAGCTTGTTCAGTGAGAGCTCCTGCCCCGGACACCTAAACTTCTTATATCTACAAAGCCTACGTGATCTAGTTCCTGTCTCCCTCAGTTGACATTCACACACTGTCCTCTCATAAACTCATTTTAACTTTTCTCTCCTTTTCAAATATACCATACTCCATGTTCTTTCTTAGCCCTGATTCTTCACAAATGAGGTTTCCTCCACTTACAACTTTTGCCCTCCCATCTGGACTTACTCCCACTAACCTCCCATTGACCAGATTTAAGGCTACTTTTCAGGAACACCTTGCCCAGGACAAGTTAGGTCCCCCTGCTCTGTATTCCCATTGTCCCTTGTGTGCCCATAAGCACAACACACATAGAATTTTACTTTAAAATTTGTCTAGTCGCCTGTCTTCCCTATCGATGTATAATTCCCTACTAATAGGGATTGCCTTAATCAGCCAAGTTAAGAATTAAATGTTCATCTGGTTTTTTTTTTTATTTCCTTTTAATTCATTAATTCCTTCACCAAATATATCTACATATGAAATATTTTCTAGAAGTCAGGCTCAAGACTAAATTCTAGGATGATCAAGTAGACCCAGTTAGTTCCTGAACTTATGGCCTAGGTTTAAAAATAGATAGATAAATAGATAGATATCTCCTCTTATGATCTAATTAAAGTTCCCAGCTTTGTTTTAATAGCAAAATGAGGCAAAAGAGGCCTCGCTGGGCAAAAGGAAGAAAGACTCTCAGAGGAAGAAGGGAGTTATTGTTCCATGTGTTTTGTTGGTGTTCTTTCTCCCAATACTATATAGATTCAGAGGAAAGCAATGGAGAGGGAGAGGGGCAGAGTATGCCAAAAGCTATGAACGCTGCCTGCCTTCCTCTGCTGTGCTCCTGAGGTCATCAGAGTGAAAAGGAATCCCCTGAGAGGCCTGGCTGCAGTGACTTTGGGGTGTAGGCTCAGGGAACTGACAACACAATGCTCCTGGGGACTGCCCTCTAGGGAACACCCCCCCACAGCGTGCTGAAGGCTCTGTCTTATTCCTTCCCCCTATTTATCAATAATATCTGTCTTTTTGGTTACTCATTGTTGTCTATGGATTCATTCTTCAAATCTCCAAGACCAGGGACTTGGCAGAGACAGGGAAAAAGATTCTGGCTTTACCGACACTGAGCCCAAGCCTGTGGCCTAAAGGAAAAAAATAAAAAGATGCTCCTCAGAGGACTCCATCAGAAATGTGAAATTTCCTATTCCCAGGGTAGCTGGGGTGGAGGTCTGTCCATGGAGTTGTGTACTCTCAGGAGAAAGCCTGCACCCAGCAGGGAAGCCTGTCCCCCACCCTCTCCAGGACGGCACTCCACTGTCCTCTCCCCCCTTTACGTGGGGACGACTGTACCGATTAGTATAGGGGGCACAACATCACACTTGACTTTACTCTTCTCTGTTCTATCCTAGCTATGGTATCATCTGTCCATGGTAAGTGATTATAACAGATTTCTGTGTTCTCATTTCATTCCTCAGTTTTGTGTGGCTGCATTCTGATTAAAGATATTTTTTGCACTGTAATCTTCTTATATAATAATCAAAATTTATATAGCATCAGTAATATATTAGTATTCTTCATGAAGTCAAGATGAGTTCATAAAATACGAAGTGGTGACCAAACCAGGGGGAGGGAGGTGGTGACAAATGTCGATCATCCTAAAAACTTTGTTTTATGACCTATACTTCATGTGATTAGAGCTTTATGGAAAAGACACACAACGGGTGGTGCCTGTGGCTCAAAGGAGTAGGGCAGCAGCCACATATGCCAGAGGTGGCGGGTTCAAACACAGTCCCAGCCAAAAAGCTGCAAAAAAAAAAAAAAAAAGAAAGAAAGAAAGAAAAGGAAAAGACAGGTGTTATAGATGCTAACAAAAAGGAAAAAAAAACACAAAAATGCCTATGGTTCATCCTATAAGGGTACATGTAAATCTTTCTAAATGTAGAATATAAATGTCTTAACACAATAACTAAGAAAATGACATGAAGGCTATGTTAACCAGTTGGATGAAAGTATTTCAAATTGTATATAAAAACAGCACTCTGTACCCCATGATAGTATTAATGTACAAAGCTATGATTTAATAAAAATAAAAGAAAAAAAATAAATAATGTAATCATAACCAGGGTAAAAAGAAAACTTCTAGCTCCTGATAATGGCGGAAAGACATTTCAGTTGCCAACTCTAAATATAACATGTGGCATTGTGTGGCATGAGGTTTAGAGTTCGGCCCTTTCTGAAAGACCTGGAGAGCAAGCAAACTTGAGGTGATGTGTTCAAACCCAGGCCCAGCCAAAAACTGCCCCCAAAAAAGAAGTTTCAAACCATGAAGGAAGGGCTGGTCATTTTTATTGGCAAACTGATCAGAATACTAAGTATTTTCAAATTACCTGTGACATGTCTTTTCTAGAATGTTGACAGCTAAGGGCATGGGCTTGGGGGCCACCCAACAGGAGATATAGTTTGGTTGTGTCCTAAATGTTGCGATAAGCTTGGACACATTTCTTTGTGCTCTAAATGAAAATATTTGCAACTGTAAAATAGTGATCCTCCCTACCGTATCAGGAGATGACACATTCTGAAGCCCCAAGAATAATGCCCGGCCCAGAGTCAGCACCTCATCAAAAGTACTCATGGCTAAGACGTCGCTAATTATTCAAAATAGTGGTCTGATTATAAGAGGTCAGTAAAGGCAATCTATCTTGGGTTGGATGTTATATTCTTTTCCTTAGAATATAACATCCAAAATAAGCTAGTTGACAACAGTTTGGCAATACAGTAGGGGAAATTTAACAAGCCCCATTTGGTGACATTTTTATCCCTATCTCTGTGACTTCAGAAGGCAGAAGTTTCCTTTCCCCTGGGTGTGGAAAGGGCACCTCTCACAGAAGCCTTCCGACCTACTTCAGGGGAAAGGGCAGGAGAAGGGCAGAGAACGGCTTTGCTCGATTTTATGACTGCTGCAGGGGAGAAGGGTGAGGGGAAGGTGAGGTCATCCTTCTGTGTATGCCACTTTCTCAAATGCCAAGTTGTCGCATTTGGGAGTAGTACGTCCCGAACTCCATCATAACCTTACAAAAACAAAAACAAAAAACAAACAAACAAACACAAAAATTGAACTCTTGAAGTCACTCATTTCCATCATCCAGCCAGAATTTGCTACTGATGGGTGGCATGGCGTGCCACCTCAAAGTATGCCACAAGGATCATTTTGAGTTAAAGACGCATAAAAAAACAGAAAGAGTCTGCATTCTCTGTACTGGGAAAAAGAAACATGTCAGCAGAGACTGGAGGAACTCCCACATGAAAAGTTCACTTCCTGTGCAGGAGAAATGAACATTTTTTGTCACAAGACCCTTGGAGTCGCGGCTGAGTCAAATCAGTACAAACAGATGTCATTATAACTCTGACCGTCCTGCAGCCTCCCCAGGGGTTTTAGTTCATTTTCCACAATCCCCCTTCTCTGTCAGTCTGTCCTATGTGAGGATCTAGATTTTGTCCCTTCTTTGGGTCCTCATTCTTCTAGGGGGTCCCCTCTCCTTGTGAAAGTTTGCATGCTCTTCTCTTGTCATGTGTCCCATGTCAAGTTAATTCTCAGACCCAGCCGAAACCCGAAGCAGGCGGAGGTGAAGGTTTGCCTTCCCTGTGCTACGCTTGCTGCAATCAGATTTCAGACGTATGGTACAGTTTGAGAAGTCTCTGGTGTGGTTGGAAATGGAAGTCTCCATATATTCTTTAGAGAGACAGTCAGAACCTGTAACCTTGAGAGAAGAGATTGAGAGAGAATATTAAGGACAAGAGCTGGCTTCTGCTATGCTATTTTAGATACATTTAGATCTTACTCTAAAAACGAACTATCATCCTGGGTTGCCACGACCATTTCTGGATCACTTTCCCCAGCTTGCATGGTGACTTTTGTTTAATTTCTGTGTCTCTTGTTGGGACACAGCAGAGCTTCAACTCAAAATACAAACTTAATTTTAGGGCGTGATGGCTAATGCATGAGGCAAAGATTAGTTTCTGCCTCAAACCAGCTGACCCCGAATCGATCATTTTTTTAAATAATTGAATCGTCAATGATTAAACAGAAAACATCGTTAAACTCTCCACGGTTGTCTTTATTTCCTACCCGTGTTAATTTATTCCATTTTGCCTCCAGTGTGTTGAACTCTGTCTATGCTAATATCTTTATCTGGCTTTCTCATGGGGTTTTTCTCTTCTCTGCCTCTCATGTATATAGATCTAGGCTTCCAAAAACTTCAGTGCCTGGGATTTTGTGGCAGCAAAAGTGGGACATTTACCAGAGATCTCTTTCCTTCACAGCAATCACCCATATACATCATCTCCACTAGGAATAAAAAGCTTCACACGTTTAAAAGAACCATGATTGTTTTACCTATTTTTTTTTTTTTTGATGCCTTAAGCAGAACTGTCAATTCCATCAGGCTAAGGAATAAAACCATTTTTATTTGCAATATTCTCCACCAATGTACTATGTATGGCTTTTATAGTTAAAAAAAACCATCATCTCCTCCACGCGTAAATATTTTCTTGGGATGAGAAATTCAATAAAACCACAGGTTCCTAGCCTTTGTGGTTGGTATAAACAAGCCCTGCTTTTTGAGGTTTCAGCCTCCAAAGGTGACAGCCACGGATTTTATTTTAAAGGTTACACGTTGCATTTTTTTAAAAAATGTGTTTGCAAGATTTATTCATAAGTGGTTAAATGTTTCCACATCTCTGAAGTCACCTGCTAGAGTCGGGCCCCACTTTACATATGGGAAATCATTTATGGGAAGAGAACAATATCGCCTTTGTAGCTCTAACCACAAGCTGGCTCTGCTTCACCTTCACAATTATCTGAGTTTCCAAAATTATTTTCCTGGTGTGCACTGCGTTTCCTTCTCCGAGAAACAGAGAACAAAATTGCCTTATCCCAAGCTCATACTGTAGCTTTTGAATGTCAACAGTGCTTTCTCTCTTCTGAAATGTTTTGGCTGCGCCCCAGAGGAAGTGTAGTGTAATAGAAAGACTCTGCAGATGCCACACAGGTGACTACCGGGGTCTCGATTTCCATATGTATGAATTTCCTACCACCCCTTCCCCTTGGGCTTCTTACAAGATATATTTCTTACAAGGTACGTTTCCAGAATGTGGTTATGTCTTGGCGTCCAGGTTATGACGATATTTATCTTCATTTACACTTAAGTTTTTTACAAATTCTCTACAATAAGTATGTGTTATATGTCAGAGAGGGGAAGGCATTTTTTTTTTTTCAAAATGAGACCACATGAGTAGTAAGTAAATTCTAGACATCAACAGGCCCTGATTCTGAACACTAATGTCTTCAAAGCAGATCATATGAGCATGTCTCTCCACCCAGCTAAAGGAGAGAAGAAAAAACAGAACTACACAGGCCTACTGTTCTTTCTTGAGCCCTTGGAACAAGTATTTGGAAAGGCAACATAAATGTATTGGGTAATAATGTCACAACTGGCTGCCAATCATCTGGGGCTAAATAAAGCTCACATTCCAGAGGCCCGGGCCCTTCTACTGCTTGGTTTTTCTTTGCCTGCTTTAGCACATTATTATTTTTTTTTTAAGAAGCAGAAATGTTTGCAGTGCAGCTGCTCGTTGTGCCATATGTTGTAGCAGTTAACTACCTACCCTCCCTGTCCGCAACTCTCTCTCTTTCTACAGTGGACAAGTGGAAGGAAGACCTTGCTTCAGAAGCATCACAAAACATCGAACTAAAAAGGCCCTATTCACGGAGTTTGGAGAGGAATCCTCGGGGCAGTTCATAGCGTCTTCGGAGATGGAAAAGACATTAAGGGTTATTTAGTAAAGTGCAACATTTATAAAGTGAGAAGAAAGCCAGAGGATTGCTGGAGAAGCCCTGTCCCGAGTCAGCAAAGCCAAGATTCAAGTCCAAGTTTTTCCCTTCCAAGTTCAACCTTTCTTTCCAGCATTTTCACTCCATTTGAAGACACAGTCTATTATTACTCTGGAAGGGAGAAAACACATCTTCTATACAGTTCATATACCAAAAGAACGTGCCTCAAATTTGCTTTGGTGGTTTCGTTTGCTAGGATATCAGAGAGTTCTATTTTTCTTCTTGTAGGCACTTACTTATCTCTACTTGGTAGTTCTACTTTCCAAAAATTGTATACCCAATAGTAACTAAGAGGATCACAAAAATCACACCCCCAGCCAAAAACCTTTAACTCCATTCTTTAAAAAAATAAAAATAAACACAATTGGCCCTCTACTCTTTGCCTCTCTCTCTGATATAAAATTAAAAATGACAAAAGAAGAAACAGATGTGGAAATGTGTGTTGCTACACCCATGGCACTGAGCTTAGCGGCCACTACAGGGAAGGGAATCCACAAGGTAGTGGCAAACCCAAAAAGAACGGTAGTGCATTCCCTGGAAAGCAGCCAACCAAGGCTCCAACCAAGAGGGAGATTTCTAGTGATCACCCTGTTCTGGACAAACACCTTTTCCTAAGACCAACATACGACCAGAATTCTGACACTCCATTTTGTTGGATCAACTTTATACTTAAAAGAAAAAAAAAATATTACCAAACTGTTTTTAAGTTTCCCATGATTTAAAAACAAGACAAAGAATCTACTTGGGTTGGGGTAGCGCCTGTGGCTCAAAGGAGTAAGGCACTGGACCCATATACCGGAGATGGTGGGTTCAAACCCGGCCCCAGCCAAAAACTGCAAAAAAAAAAAAAGAATCAACTTGGGTTAATTTAAATAGCTTTGAATAATGCTTTTTTTGAGGATAGCATGCCTTTGACAGGGGTAAAAAGGTGTGATAACTTTCCTCGGTGGTTCTAAGGGTCACGTAAATCAACAGAACTAGAGGACATGATGCTAAGTGAAATAAGCCGGGAACAGGAAGGTAAGTGCCACTTGTTCCCATTCATATACAGAAGCCAAAAAATGTTGATCTTAGGAAAGCAAAAAAGTAGAGCTGAGGGAGGCTGCAAAGGTCAGGGGAAGCAGGGATAGGGATAGATTCTTTGTTAGTTAATGGAAAACAAAAAACTACAGCGGAATAGAAGGAAGGAGCTCTGTTTCTATACACCATGGAATGACTATAGTTAACGATGATATATTATAGAGTTTCAAACAGTTGGAAGAACAGCCTTGAATGTTCCTAATACAAAAAATGATAAATGTTGGAGATGATGCATATGCTAATTACCCTCATCTATCCCTAAACATTGTGTGTATCGAACTTTCACTATGTACTCCATAAATATATATTTATATGTATGTGGGTCAATGAAACAAAAGGCAGGTTAACAAAAGAAAGGCACAAGGAGCTTTCTTGCTCCCCAGCCATCTGATGCTGGTCTTGGTTGGGGTGCGTCCTGTAGCTAAGGTCAAATGATGGCCACAGAAAAGACGAAGAGTCCTGGGAGTTGATCAACTTGAGGCTCCAGCTCATTAGGAAAAGTATAAAGTATGGGGTACAAGCAGAGTCTGAAGATGATCAGACAAGGCAGAGTGAACTTGCTCATCCTCGCCAGCAACTGCCCAGCTTTGAGGCAATCTGACAGAGAGCACTGATCCATGTTTCCCAAAAATATAGATTTGGGCACAGCACAGGGAAAATACTACAGAGGGTGCACACTGGCTGTCACTGATCCAGGGGACTCTGACATCTTCAGAAGCATCCCAGGACAGACCGGTGAAAAGCAAATCATGAAATTTTTTTCTTTAATAAAATTTGGCAACCTAGGTATGATTATAAACTCGTGTCTATAATCCCAGCACTCTTGGAAGGCCGAGGCAGGAGGATTGCTTGAGCTCAGAAGTTTGAGACCAGTCTGGGCAAGAGCCTCTCTCTACTAAAAATAGAAACATTAGCTCCGTATTGTGGTGGATGGTTGTAGGTCCAGCTACTCACTCAGCTAAAGTAGGGGGATCACTTGAGCTTGGGAGTTTAAGGTTGCACTGAGCTAGGCTGACCCCAAAGCACTGTAACCTGGGTGATGGGAGTGAGACTCTGTCTCAAAAGCAAAACAAAAACAAAAAACAAAAAAAACTTTCCCATGTTTTCCATGACATGGGAAACTTTGAAGGCCACAACACCCAGGAAAAACTTTTATTTTTACTCCAAGATGCACTGAAGAATGGATAGACGTGTAAAATGTGATTGAACCAAAGGGTAGGATCTAGTGGTGATAAACTGAGAGGGGAACCCAGCAAAGCTTCTCTGTTCAGATTCTGCTTGGGCTATGCATCATTTGTTACTCCTGAGTATGAGACAAAACCCCTCTGAAATGATGCAATGCTGGTCTTCAAGGGAGAAGGGAGGGTAGAGAGTGACTCTTTCAGGGTTTATGGTTTGTTTTGGGGAAGAGGAGTTCTACTTTCTATGACCTGCCTTGACAGAGAGGAATTTTGGTTTTTCTGAATTAATTTAGGGAGGAAAAGAGGAGCGAGAGACAGGAGAGTGGTAGGAGGTCGCAAAGACCTTGCATCTGGGCCTTTCCATCTCCTTCCCATCTCCTTCAATACCAAGCCTCCAGACTCCAGGGTATTGTGTTCTGAGTTCCAACAACAGGTAGGAAAAAAGTCATTTCTCTCTGAGGTCAAATCATTTCTAGCACTTGAGTTTTCCATTTCAGCTTGGATGTCACATTTCAGAACACCGCCTGATTCTAGAGACCTATACCACAAGGTCAGATTTGGGCAAGAATAGATTTCCCAACCCAAGACTTGACCATTTACATGTCTTCTCCTTTCTCTCTTCCCAAACAGCCAGTTCATAGATAAACCATAGATGATTTAGGGGATGGGATACATCAGAAAAACAAATATGGGAATGTGTCTTTCTTTTAGTAACTGCTGACAATTTGAACAGGACTTGGTTTCACAATACCCAGGTCTAGAACAAGTTCAATCACTTCAGTTTGTGTTGAAGTATCTCCCACCCTTCATGGTGAAACTGGGTATTTATGAGGGAGGTGGAGGAGGGTCCCCTGTAACCAAGCATTATGCATCCACTATGCCGGGCTGACTGAGCCTCTCTCCACAACAGTCCTCAAGGCCAAAAAGTCTTATTTTCTATTCAAAGACTTAGACATGGAGCATCATCAGAGTTAAGCAATTTGCTCCATTCAAAACTAAAAAAGAGTGGAGTGGGGATTTATTTGACAACAAAATCTATTGGCTTTTCCCCAAATCATGACTCTTCTTTAAACTGCTGAATACTCAAGCTAATCTCCAGTATGTGAGGGTGTGATGTTTTTCCTCTTCACTGTTACAACAAAAGGACAAAACTAGAGGCCCCACCCATTCTTACTTTTTTGAAGCTATATTCCAAAATATCAAAATGAAAAAAGAAAAATCATCATTTTCCATTTAGGAAAAATTCAGACTTCTTTTTTTTTTTTTTTTTTTTTTTTTGGCCAGGGCTGGGTTTGAACCCACCACCTCCAGCATATGGGGCCAGCACCCTACTCCTTTGAGCCACAGGTGCTGCCTAAAATTTAGACTTTTTAAACAAATAATAAGTGGGAAGGAAGCTCATTATATGGAAATTATGTATACATGTCCGTAGGTGAAAGGAAAGTCATTTTGAGTGTGAGAGCTGTGGTTTTCCTATGTTGGAAGCAATGGAAATAAAAAGTTCAGAGTGATAACCTGCCTTTCTTTGGACACTCACTGAGGCTGACTTCCTAGACTTCAGCATCTTCATGCAGAAAGCTGGGCCTCTTAGAGAATGCTTCCTGTGTGTAACAGAAGGCTACCATTTCCTTCCACAGGTAGATTTTAAGCTCCTTGAATACCTATGTCCTGTTCATCTGTCTTGACATATACAAAGAACATGACTTTGCATTTCTATGATTCTCATTGAATAAGACATGCAAAGAGGGAAGAAGCGTTAGAGGAAAACAGATAGGGCTTGGCTAGTGAAGAAAGAAAGAAAAAGGAAGGAAAGAAGGGAGGGAGGGAGATAGGAAGGCAAGGAAGAAAGGCGGAAAGGAAGAAAGAGGACTGGCCTGGTGGTTCATGCCTGCAATCCCAGCACTGTGGCAGGCCAAGGTGGGTGGATTACTTGAGCTCAAGAGTTCGAGATCAGCCTGAGCAAAAGTGACAACTCCCCTAACCCCCTACTCCCACCCCTGTCTCTACTAAAAATAGAAAAATTAGTCAGTCATCATGGCAGGTGCATCTAGTTCCGGCTACCTGGGAGGCTGAGCCAGGAGGAATGCAGGAACCGAGGAGTCTGAGGTTGCTATGAGCTATGATGATGCCATGGCATTCTAGCTAGGGCAACAGAGCAAGAATCTGTCTAAAAAAACAATAGGAAAGAAAAAGAAGAAAGGAAGGAAGGAAGGAAGGAAGGAAGGAAGGAAAGGAAGGAGGCCAGCAAGCTAACTGCAACATTCTCCAGGTTTTTCCAGCTCTGCCACATCTTTGCAAATTCATTTTCCATGAATCATCTTGGTTATTTCCTTCCTAATCTTGAGCCTCCCTTAATCTCTTTAGAACCCATAAATTAGATAGACAGTCTTTTGCTTGTGGCTGAAATGTATTCCATCAGCAAAATTTATTTTCTGTTGATGGACAAATCAAGACCCCAAGACCTCATGATTTGTGACCTGTCCATGATTGGTAAGTCTCTCCAATAAAATGGTTCAACACACTGAGCCTGACACTCATGGCTCTCTTCTTCTGTTCCAAAGGATGACCAGTGTCACATCAGCCAGTGGATGGGCCTTTTGAAGTAATGATGTAAATAGAAAGCAAAGAAAGGAAGAACACGGGTTTTTTTAATATCAGAAAATTTCTTTGAGATTCATTCTGCTGGCTCTAGTTTATAAATGAGGAATTTAAGACACTTGCCGACAGTCGTCAGAACTGCGGGAGTTAGTTCCAGAATTCATTTCTTTCTAGTTGCTCTGAACATGAACAGCTCTAGGTCAGCTGGAGGGTGCTCATAAAGGGATTTGAATGCTACAAAGGTCGTCTTGACAGCCACTGGGAAGCCAGTAAATTTGAATTATTACTTTCAAACAAATCGCTGTATTGATTTGCATTGTGATTGCTATCACAATGTATAGCTGGTTGAGCCCAGCAATACTTCTGTTGTCTTAAAAACACCACTTATTTTGCATTTATATTAACTGCTACAATAATTAATTAGCAGGCTTTTAGACTGATACAAGTTCAGTGCCTTGGAATTCTACATAGACAAACCAAGAGTTAGTATAAATAGTAAAATGAGGCTCGGCGCCTGTGGCTCAAGCAGCTAAGGTGCCAGCCACATACACCCAAGGTAGCAGGTTCGAATCCCCAGCCCAGCCCACCAAACAACAATGATGGCTGCAACCAAAAAATGGCCAGGTGTTGTGGCGGGTGCATATGGTACCAGCTACTTGGGAGGCGGAGGCAGGAGACTCGCTTGAGCCCAGGAGTTGGAGGTTGCTATGAGATGTGATGCCATGGCACTCTACCCGGGGGATAGCTTGAGGCTCCATCTCAAAAAAAAAAAAAAAAATAGTAAAATGAAACTGAAGCTTAACCAATTAGAAATCGCCAGCTAACCTCTAATCAGGGACATTCTATCTAGTCATACCCAAAGGAGGCACACACCCCACCTGTAGCCAATTAGCCTATAAACCTGATAGCTCACAGTGCCTAATCAGAGTTCTTAACCTCTTCTGGTTGTGGTAACAAATTCATCAATCCTTTAGTGAACGAATACACTGTTAAATTTATTTTGTCTAAAATTTTTCCTTTAACATAACCAAACTCTTCAAAGACCCTTAATCTTGACAAAAAACAGTAAGGTCAAAAAAACAAACAAACAAACAAACAAAACAGTAAGGTCTTCTGGTTACAGCTTACAAACATGAACCCTTCTCCCTAAATTCAATTCCAATTTTCTGTCACTTAAAAGTTATAGGTACTTGGGACAAACTTTATTATGTCTCAATTTTCTGATCTATAAAATAGTGATGCTATCTACTGCAGAGAGTTGTTACAATTAAGTCATTTTCATTCCCAGGGATCATTTAGAACTATGCTGGATTAACTTTTTTTTTTGCAGTTTTTGGCCAGGGCTGGGTTTTAATCCACCACCTCCAGCACATGGGGCCGGTGCCCCACTCCTTTGAGCCACAAGCACCGCCCAGAACTATGCTGGATTTATACGCATCATAACATTAGCAATCATTATTCTTGTTAAAACAGATAGCTCAGATTGTTATCTGTTTCCTTGTGGGAAAAAGGACTAGATGATATAAAGAAGAAAACAAAGAAATGAACCCCTCCAGGTCTTACCTACCATAAGGATACTCAGAATATTGCAAGCCTCAAGACAAACGTGAATAACCATGGGTGAACAGCATGGGTTGGGAGCACCTCCCAACATTTGTGGTTTCTCATGGTTCCTCATCTGCCTACTTCCATAATTGTTTAGGGATCAGAAAATTCTTAACCTGTTTCCTTTTATAAAATGAAAAACATAATACAAAAGTAAATTGGGCTATTTGTCTTAGTGTTGATTTAGACCAAAATTAATGCAATATAATTTTTATCAAAGTCTCTTGTAAAGTAATTGCGTATCAAATTCCAACCTCGCAAAGCACAGTTTTGATCATGGTTCTCTGTCACTAGTTCCTACAAGTAAAATAAAATTCTTTAGCCTAGAAGTCAAGGCTTTCCTGGATCTACCAAAGCATCTTTTCCTAGGCATATGTCCCTAAGTCTGGTCAAACTGAACAATTATTCATGATTCCTGGTCACAGACTGAATATTTATTTATTCGTTTTCTAAAGCTATTCCTGCCATGTGGGATGCTTCTTCCTCTCCATCTCTATCTGTCCAATTCTTACACATCCCTCAAAGTTCAAATACCACTCCCATGAGGTCCTACCTAATTTCCCTAGAGTCAACATTATTTTTTTCCTTCTCTGAACTCCAGCCTTATTTAAAATATCACGGGAAATCAAAGCTCATCTGACATGCCACTGTGTGTCAGCAACTGTAGCAAATGACTCTCTCTTCCCCAAATCCACTCTGCTTTTCTCTCCTGGGTGTGTCTGCACATTCTGTCTCTACAACCTAAGATGTCCTCCAACCTTTAATTCACTTAGAAAACTCCCCATCCTACAAACTTCAGTCCAAGTGCTATGTTGTCAGCCAGAACTCTCCAAGGCAGGTGAGATAAATTCTTCCTAATATGTCACAGCACCTAACAGACATTGCACACGTCAAGAATCAGTAGAAGGTAGTTTTTTTGTTTGTTTTTTATGTAACAACCCTATAATCTAATCCTAGCTCATCCATTTACGAATCTGGACATTTTTATAAAGTCACGAAATTCCAGTTTCATCCATCAAAAACTGAAAAAAGGAGACAGAAGGAGGGAGAAGGATGGAGAGAGCATTGACACTGGGGAGGAATTGCAGTTAACTCTCAGTGTTGTGAATAAAGCATGTGGCACATCTATAGAATAAACACTCCACATGACTCTGCATTCACTCCTATCATCATATGTCACAGACGGTTTTATACTGACGTTCCCCCTTGACCTTGAGTCCTGTAAGATGGCTATCCTGGGAGCGTAGAGTAGAGAGGTTTGGGGTGAATTGGCTCTGTGGCTTACCAGCTATGGGACATTAGAAAATATACTTTATTTCTTTATGCCTCAATGGTACTACCTGTGTTATTCAGATGATATTAACTAGTGGGAAGGTTGTCATAAGAATATGATGAGTATATATAATCTGGGAAAAAAATCTAGGACATACAACTTCTCTAAATACAACAGTTATTTATTTGTAATGCTAGTAACCAATTGTAGAACATAGAGAAGGCTAAATGAATGTTTCTTGAATGAAGAAATGAGTAGACTATAAAGCACTATACAAATATAAATAATTATTTTGATTATTGGCTTGATGTACTTATTTCAGCTCTAAACTTTAATTTCCAGCCACTCGGGTAATCTCTTTATTTTGTTTCCATGTTCATCCTACAAAATCTTGCTTCTCATGCTGCTAACCTAGAGCTCTCTGAACCTCTTCAACTTTGAGTGTTGCCCAATCCATGAATCCTTTAATACCCAAATAAATGCTATTAAATATATTTGTCTTAAAATTATCTTTAAACATAACCAAGCTCCCACAAGGCTCTTGCTCTTGACAAAAAACAGTAAGAAGAAGTTGTTACAAGTTTGCAAGCATAGCCTCTGTTCCAAGAATTCTCAAATCCAGGCTCCAACACTCAATAGACTGTAGGTACTTAGGGGCAAGTTATGTCTCACTTTTCTTATCTATAAAATAGGGACAGTGCTTATATTGGAGAGTTATTACAATTAAGTCATTTCAGTTGTGGAGAACATTTAGAACTGTATCATTTAGCTAATAAAATTGTATCACTCTTATAATGGTGAAATGGGATATCCCTCAATAATTATCCAATTTTTTGTGTGTTTGATGAGATAATCTGCCTAAGAGGCCAAATCATCTAGCAGTGGGTCAAAACAAAGAATGCCAACTCTTATCTTCTAAAGATTCTTTTTCCTAAATACCCTTCTCAGCCCCCACAATCAGCAAACATACATTAATTGAAAGTCTAATACTTAGTATTTGTAAAATAAGAACTTAGGGCCAACCATATTCTAAGAAATATTCCTGGTCAGCATTATTCCATGGAGAAATAAGGAAGTCTGAGGTGTATTTCTTTCCTCTAAAAAGCATAGAATGTGCAGAGCAAATATTTTTTAAATTAAACAAGGAAGAAAGAGAACTACTGAGTAGAATCAGAGCCTATTGGCTTAAGGCTGAAAACAGCCTATTTTTATTCTGGGCCACTGTTTTCCATTGTGAATGGAATCTTCTGGTCTCCAGTGTTCCAGGCATTGCAAAACAATGTATACAATTTCAACACCCAATTTTACCGGAAAGGCGTTTTCCATAGGCCATGTTATGACTGATCGTTGCTTATCTCATGCATGCTGCTGACGGCCCAACAGCATCAGCTTTCTGAGCTGATTCACTCTGCAGGTTCTAATGTCTTTCTCAACATCACTTTATCCCACTTTCAATATGTCAGCATTAAAGGGTACAGGGGTTTTTGTATTAAAAAGAAGGACATGAAGTATCATTTTATGTTTGATTCTCATTGGTAGAGCTTTTCAGACACTTAAGTTAGTTTTGAATTTTCTGAGCTATCAGAGTTACTCATTTTATAGAATTTTTGCTTCTATGGCCGTCTTTAAAATTTTCTTAAATAACAAATGTCTTTGCAATGTTATTTACTCATGTAATGTTAACTCGATATAAACTATTCAAGTGATTTTTATCTTTATTGTATCTCTCCCCAAAAGCAGCTAAGAATTCTTCATTATGTATTGGGTATTATCCTATGTCATTTAATCTTCAAAAAACAATCATTTAAGAAAGGTACTATTAGTATTAACCCCATCTTACAGATGATAAAAGAGAAAGAAGTTCAGTAAGAGCATATAATTCCCCAGAGATGGCCAGGACTGGAACTCAGTGCTCAGTTTTTCTGACTGCAAATCCTAAATCTTTACTTTCTATGTCTTAGCAGCTATTCCAGCAGCTTGGCTATTGTTTTAGAAAAGCAGCAGTGTATTGCTCTAATTTGTATATCTTTTCCTAACACTCAGAACAAGAGCCTTTTGCTGGGTAGATTCTTACTAGATAATTGAGAAGGAGATGAAGAAAAAGAGGAGGAAAAACAGGAAGAGAAGAAAGAAAGGGAGTAAGGAAGAGGAGGGGAGTGGAGTCAGAAGTGGTGTAAGGACTGTAATAACACTTCTTCCTTGAAGCCATCTCCCTTCTTCACAAAACCTCGAGCTCCCACCAACAGTACCTATTCACCATCCCCAGCTTTCTGTGTGGGGGATGAGCATGGGAGGTGAACAGGCAATGCATTTCTAATTTTCTGCATGGATGCCTTAGTTACTATTAAGATATTGTCAAAGGGAAGTAATTTCAAAGAAAAGAAGCTAACCTGATTAAAAAGCACAATTAAGATTGACTTTAAAGAAGATATTAAAAGCTTAGAGAAAAAAGAAAAGATTAAGGTTGAGGTCCATTAAGGGGACCCCTCAGATACCCGTATCAAAAAGGCAGAAGAGGGCTGCTCATTGCCACAACAGGAAGTCTTTACCTTGACAGCATCTGTCACGATAGCTCATGATCACAATGCAGGTGGGCAGGGTCAGCCTGCGCAGGCCCAGCACATCCATGTTAGGAGTGGTTCTTCTAAGCTTCATGTTTCCATTCAGAACATGGAGGTCCTCTGTTAGTCATGCAAGTCTCAGGCTTTCTCTTGCTTGGCCACTAAGGGCTTCGATCCTAACCTCAGCACATGAAATTTAGCCCACTTCTGCCCCTGGAGATCTGGCAAATTATTTTTTTTTCTCTCTTTAGAAATATGCTGAGACCAAACTAGCCATCTCAACCACCTCTTACTTAAGCAAGAGATTTGTTCCTTTTAACTGAGAATTTTACCCAATGTCAAGATCCTTGCTTTTGGAATACTTAGCAAACTCTTCAGATTCTTTGAAATACACTTCTCTTCCTTCCAGTGCTACTCAGTGCTAGTTGACTGAGCATTTGGACTCAGGAGTATAATTAAAAAAGGATGTCAGCAACTTGTCCTTTGGGGATGGGAGTCCCAGACACAGGTCCTCTGGGAGCTCTGGCATATAGATCCATATTCTTCAATCTCTACAAATTCTACCTGCTTTTATGTCTGGGTTTTATAAGAATTTAAAAGCATTCCAACTCACTCAAAATGTACTCTGGCACTCATGCCCCAGTCAATCCAGCACCAAATGTGCTCAAATGTGGCGCTGCTAACACTAACACGTAAGGAGAAATCTGTCAGTGGCGGTCACTGGGGGGCTGATCTGTAGCCAGTAGGGATGCCTCAGCAAGTGGGTTACAACTAAAACAAGGGCTAGGAAATTAAAATATACAGGAAATTAGAGGGTCCTTTTAATTTTTTCCCCTAATTTTCCTTCAGTATCTTGAATTTCCAAAGCCCACACTTTTGCAAATAAAAAAGGAGATGGTGGGATTGCCACCGTAGGAGTATATAATGACAAATGAATGCCTTTGTGTTATTGTTCACGTGTGTGTGCTCAGCGGTTATAGAACCTCTCCCTTGGTGAGGCAGAGGAATGCCTTTCTCCATTACACAGAGAAATATGAAACTCAAAGTAACAACAGTTTGCAACTCACCACTTCCCAACACAATCTATGCAACAAAATTCTAGTTTTAGAAACCCCAAATAGCATACATGTCTGAGGAATGATACCCCAGAAATAAACAACATGCCTTGGAATTAGATGGTAGAATTACGGTACTTTTGATGTTACATCTGCCTTTCACAACTCAGTAAATTGAAGACTTCTGAAATAATTTTATCTGAATGCTTTTGGGTTTCTTTGGTCTGTAAGTTTTATTCGATTTAAGGTAACTTTTACTTTTCACTTCTAAAATAATACAGAACTATTGTGGATACACTAGAAAGACTAGAAAAACAAAAAAAGCAAAAGAAAAATAAGAACCCTACTCTCAGAAGTAATGAACATCTAACATCTCCACAGTACATCCTGTTAATTACCATGTCATATCTTATTTGTTTAAACATGGGAAGTCCATCTGACTCGTGATACATCATTCTTCATGATGTTCTTCAGTATGACACAAATGGCTATTTTTAAACTCATGGAGCAAAAAATAGAGAAAAACACATCTGTATGTATTTTCATGTATAGAGAGTCCAAGAGAATTTTTTAAAACTTAAAGGTACTTAAAATTAAATATGATGAAATCAATACAGGTAGTCCCCTGTACAGGCTACAAATGAGACAGATTTGCTCTTCAATTGAATTAGTATGTAAGTTAGAACAGGTACATTTACCTATTACCTGCACTAGCCTGTATTTGTAAGTACAAGTTATACACAAGTCAAATGTTTGTAACTCAAGGACTGCCTGTACTCATATACTTCCTGTTCAATTCATTCTTCTTTCTGATACTCCATTAAAATAATGTTATAATAAATTGACAAGATAAAAAATAATGGGAAGAGCAAAATATTTTGAGAAGATGGAAAGCATTTGGAAAAGTAGTAACAGATTTAGCAAAACAAGAGAAAAATAAATCTAAACCTGCTTGTGGGAGATTGCCTAGAAACGGGCTGGCAAACTGACTTAGCCCTCGGAACTCTAAATTCTGAAGACGAGATTCCAAGTAGGGCAATATAGTCATAAGCCGAAAGATTTATTGAAAATGTATCTCACAAGCAGCAAAATCCAAATACTGTGCTGGTAACTACACCCCCATCCCTCAATAAAAAGTCCAGTTTGCCAATTTCTATGGTGTAAATATTCCACCCTGGCCAATTTCAAGCTAACAATGTCTTACTGAACATAGATTAGGAAAGCATGAACACACCATGTCTTCTAGAAAACTGGCTCAAACTGGCTCCAGGACACCTCTGTCAACTTGTGAAGCAGTAGGGCAATTACCCTTTTTCCTCTGTAGCCAAAGAACGGCTGCTTATTCTGTGAAGAAATTTCAGAGAGAAACACAGGACTCAGGGACGTGAGGCTTACTTAAGAAGGAGCTACAGCAGGAAAGGGGAGAAGACATGGAAATGTATTTACAATGCAGACTTTTGGCTTTCTGAACTGTGCTTGGATGAAGATTGGAGTCTCTTGGGGGAAAACTAAAAATAGAAGATGATAGATAATGGCGTTTGGGGTTCCTTGGTGAAACAGCCCAATCCCATCACATGACAGGGAAGCTCCTCTTGGAGAAGCTTCACTCTTACCCCAAGCTTCCAGTCAGCTTTTCAGGGCATCACTTTTGAAGGTGACTGGTAATAAAGTACAGGAAATGCTACCCCCAAAATATGGCACCCAGGCACACAGCGTATCCTAATGGAAGGAAATTGTGAACACTGAAGAAAAAGATAAGCTGTGAGAACTCTTTCTTTTCCTCTGACCTTCTCCCACCTTTCTCCCCTGAGATCATTAAAAAAAAATTCTTTCAACTAACTTCTCTGAAAATATATCATAAGACCGTCATTCCAGATGGGTTCTGTCCTATATTCAGAGAACAAGAAGCATCTGAACTAATAGGCCTTCCTAAATTTCCCCAAGTTCATTACCATTAGATTATTCCTTTTGTCTTCCAATCACTTCTTGATGTAGAAGAAAGGAGAATAAATGTAATCTAGAAAGAATAAAACCCTAACATTTATTGTCCATTGATTCTTGGAAAAGATGTCAATATCACATCATCTTTGGGTAAAGGGAAGTGCAAGGCAATTGGATTATCATGGCCAAAATATAAACTTTAATTCATACCTCATAGCAGCTATGAAAATTAACTAAAAATGGATAACAGATTTAAATATCAAAACTAAAAAAAATAAAAGTTAACTCATGACTCCATACTGAACCTCAGAGTCAAAGCATTCTGTGATAGACATACTTTTTTTTTTTTTTGAGACAGAGTCTCAAGCTATTCACCTGGGTAGAGTGCCATGGCATCACAGCTCACAGCAACCTCTAACTCCTGGGCTCAAGTGAGTCTCCTGCCTCAGCCTCCAAAGTAGCTGGGACTACAGGTGCCCACCATATTTTTTGGTTGCAGCCATCATTGTTGTTTGGCGGGCCAGGGCTGGGGATTTGAACCCGCCACCTTAGGTGTATGTGGCTGGCACCTTAGCCGATTGAGCCACAGGCACCAAGCCAATAGACATACTTTTATCTGACAATGTGAGTGTTATTTTTACATTATTATTATTGCTCAAATTTCATTGCAGCAATCATCTGATTTCTTTTCTGAATGTATTTATCTTCATTTATTCTTTATGAGGTTTTTATTTCTAGTCCTTATCTTAAACATTGTTGTTGTTATTAAATTGTAAGCCTTTTTAATTTTGTGAAGGCAAAAAGTGGAAACCACATAAACACATGTATATGTATAGAGAAAATAAAAAAAAAACAACTAAATCTATAAAAGTTCTAAAGAAAAACAGAAAGTAATCCTTATGACATTGGAATAAAAAATATGCCTTAGATGTGACACCAAAAACAGAAATCATAAAATTGAAAATTGATAAATTGGATATTTTTCAATTTCATCAAAATTAAAATCTTTGCCCTTCAAAATATGCAATCTAATAATGAAAAGGCAAGACACTACAATAAAATACTTGTAACATATTTATCTAACAAAAGACCTATACCCACAGTTAAAAAAAAAAAAAGAATCCTTTTAACTCAATAAGATACCAAACATCCTGAGTTTTAAAAAAAAGGCAAAAATTGGGGTACATGTAAAAGAAGATATGAACATGGCTGGTAAGCAAATAAAAGATGTTCAGCATCAGGAATCATCAGGGAAAAGCAAGTTAAAATCACAATGAGATACAAATACATAGCACCCCAAATGGCCATGATCAAGAGACCAAAAATTACCATATGTTAGCCAGGATGTGGAAAAATTGGTCTTGTTGGAAAACCATATTACACTTTCTTAAAAACCTAAACTTGCCTTACAAGCCCATTCCTAGGTATTCACTTGAGAGAAATCAAAACATACGTCCACCCAAAGATGGGAATGATCATACATCATTACTCCTAATAGGTCCCAATTGGAAACAACCCAAACATCTATCTCATGGTGAAAGGATAAACCAATGTGATACATTCATACAATGGAATACGTAGTCTGTAAAAAAAAAAAAAAAAAAGGAATGGATTGCTTTTAAATACCGCAACGTGGATGAACCTCGAAAACATGCTTCTTGAAATAAGCCAGCACAAAGGACTGCAAATATTGTATTATTTACATGGAACTTTCAGAAATGTAAATTCATAGAGACAGAAAACACCTTAATGGTGGCCTGGGGCTAGAGTTGGGACAGGTGATTGCCTGCAAAGAGACACAAGGGAACTAATTTAGTTTCATGAAAAGTTTCAAAAGCTGGATTGTGGTCCTGGCTGCACAACTGTATAAATTTACTAAAAATCACTGAGTTGTACAGTTACAGCAGGTGCATTTGATGACATGTAAATTGTACCTCCAGAAAGCTTTTAAACAATAGATTCACAAGGCATACAAAGTAGTGAGCAGTGGGCTGTGCTCCCTCTCATGCCCACTTTGGTGATGGTGAATCTATGAAGAAATAAAGGGAAGTGATTATTATCTCATTTTTTAATTTTATATTTGTCTCAAATTACCATAGTGTTCAACATCCCATGGGTAAAAAGCATACTAACAGATGGCTCAACTTCCCTCATTTTAGAAGCATCCATTCCTATGAGATTTCCTGCTTCCTGCAAAGTTTTCTATACTTAATTCCAGAAGTCCACGTAGGTGTCTCACTGGGCTCATAAACGGGACTCTCAGCCCAAACTTACCTTGTGGAATCAACTATGTTCTTTCTTTCATCATCCAACTCCCTTTGTGGATAAACATGTATGGACTATTACATACAAATTTATATACAAATGATGTCATTTTAGTGATTCCACATATGCATTAAATGCTCTTCTAGTTGCATCTAAAATTAGCATTGACAACATAAAGACAAATGGCTAAATCAATGCTAATTTGAAATTTTAATTTTTTTTTTTTAGTTACAATAACATGAAGTGGTCCCTTAAAAACTTTATAAAGGAGACAGGAGAAAACTTTATTTAAGCATATTTAACAAATATTTCCAGCTTTTTCAACAAAGGACCTAGAATGTTTATTTTGCACCAGACCTCACAAATTTGAGGCTGGCCATGACTTGAAACTCTTTGATTCAGACAATAGCACTCGGGTAGGACAAGTGAAGTCAGATACTGATGAGCAGAATGGCTATCCCACTTTCCTGGTTAAACCTCACACTGGGGACTTGTGTTTAAAGCCTGTTCCCTACATTAGCAGAGCGCGGGACAAATGGGAAGTCACAAAAACTATCAGAAGATGTACCACATGGTAACAAACTCTTTTAAAAAGTGAAATATTTTCTGCTGTTTCACCTTGAAAAAAATAATCCTTTGTAACTGGAAGGCCAGATGCAAATTTAAAAATCTAAGCCTTCTCAGAATTCTGTTCCAGGCTGTGGATGTGGAGAGATGGGAATTAGCATTCCTGGCATCTAATCCCCAACTTTGTCAGGCTCGCACGTTCTTTATACCTGTAGGCTCATTCCATACTAACAGGGCCTCATGCCAACACGTGTAGACACCACATCCCACACATTCAAGCTCTACCTACACCATCAAACACCCCCCTCCTTTGCTTCTTCATGGATGCAAACACCAAGAGACTAAATACAAAAGCACACAGTGGGTAGCCGTATGTAACTGTAGAACTTTGATCCACCACCAACAGCAATCTTCCCAGGAAACCCCCCACCTCTTGGACAATAAACAGCCCTGGAAGTTAGCCTTGGAGGAAGCCAGAGCACTATCTCTGGTGAAAACCCAAGAAGCCAAACAGTAACTCCGATAACAATCTGCCCACAGGGTCCAGGACTCGACTCAGAACTGACAGCTTCCTTAATTTTTGTCCTCACTTCCTGTTTAAGGCAAACCAGAGGGTGCCAGTCATGTCCTGTTCCTAGTTAGCCACCTCCAGCTTCTCCAGCTTCCCCAGGCCAATAGCCTCCCACTGAGGACACCCGAAGCTGTCCTGCTGCTCCACCTCCCTGTGTGTCTCTGCCCAACACAGTGATGGGCGCTGGCTCCTTCGCTCTAGCAAGCTCTGAAAAAGAGCCTTGGCATTTCTCATTTGAGTGGTCTGCGTTTATTCTCACAACACACACTGGCCAGATAGCCCACCCCCAGAGAAACTGACCAGAAGGAGATTCTTAAGAAGCCCAGCAAACCAGAAACACCAACTCTGAGGGTCTGGGTATATGGTGCATGTCTAGGAAGGGAGGACACATGATCCATGAGGGGAAATTTCAATCTGAGATAGTGAATGCTCGTATCATTAAAGATGTAAAAACAGCATCTAGGCCTGCAAAATGGAAAGTCAGAGGAACAAAGGAGAAG
This sequence comes from Galagoides demidoff, assembly GCA_963574575.1. Taxonomy (NCBI): domain Eukaryota; kingdom Metazoa; phylum Chordata; class Mammalia; order Primates; family Galagidae; genus Galagoides; species Galagoides demidoff. The sequence goes on along the minus strand of CAUYQV010058775.1, from coordinate 1,513 downwards.
ACAAGAAGGCCTAGGTAGGATACCCCACCCCACCCCACCCCACAACACCCACACATATATACCTTTAGCTTGGCAATATGTAAATACCTGATCAAATTTTAGGAGTGTAAGAATAGCCTCCCAGCCACCAGATCATACATGAGACTAACATTACCCACGTCAATGCTGTGGGGATTTTACCCTTGAATTTTTGAGAACCTCTGTAAGGAAGAATCTGATGAAACGCAAATGATTGAATGTGTCCCAAAAGAACTGAACCCTACTGTGTCCAGATCATCAGACCTGTTTGGATGGTCCCACAGGCTGACAAATGCATTTAACTCCAGAGTTTTCTGGGGGGGTGGGGTTAATTTTTATTTTTTGTAACTCCACTTTTTCTAAGGTCATACTTGTATGTGAAAACTGAAAAATTATTATTATTCTTTTTTTTTTTTTTGAGACGGAGTCTGGAGCTATCCCCCTGAGTAGAGTGCCATGGCATCACAGCTCATAGCAACCTCCGACTCCTGGGCTCAAGTGAGTCTCCTGCCTCCGCCTCCCAAGTAGCTGGGACCACAGGCGCCCGCCACAACGCCTGGCCATTTTTTGGTTGCAGCCATCATTGTTGTTTGGCAGGTCCGGGCTGGGGATTCGAACCTGCCACCTTAGGTGTACGTGGCTGGCGCCTTAGCTGATTGAGCCACAGGCGCCGAGCCTACCTTGCTATTTTTAAGTTCATTTTGTCCAGATGTCTTATTCTCTCAGTAAGAAACTTTGTGTGCCTTTGTGGGTGGGGAGGGTGGGGGGGGTGGGGAGTATTGCTTTAGGAAGCATCTCAGTTCTCCAGATGCTGTACCTGATATAGCTTCCTTAACCTTGTCAACAAGTTTTTTTGCCATCTGGCAACAGTAAAATAAGTTAAATGTACATATTATGCTTTACCTTCTTCCACAGCAAATGGTCATAGTAATCAGCATGATCATGAACATAAAAAACATTTTTCATTTTAATCCCTTTCTTCCTTATTTACAATATTGAGGCCACAAATTCTTAGGATGGATATTGCAGTAAAGGTATAATTCCCACCTTCTCTTTGGTTCTGTATAAATTATTGCAACAGTTATCTCTTTCATTGCGTATGACTTGTCTTTGGCATGGAGCTTATCTTTTCAACATTTAAGACCAAACTTCTCAAATTCATCTCTAGCTCATGAGTTCATGCTAGCTAATTTGAGTTAAAAAGAAAAAAGTATAAAATTTTAGAAGAACTCTGTATTTCATTATAAGCAACATGTTTATTTAGGAGGACTGAGGGCTAGGTGACTTCTCAGAGACCCCTGAAATTATAATTTTTATACTATATTTAGTTTGTTTTGTTCTGCAGATGTCTTTCTTTCTTTTCTTTTTTTTTTTTTTTTTTTGAGACGGAGCCTCAAGCTATCCCCCTGGGTAGAGTGCTATGGCATCACAGCTCACAGCAACCTCCAACTCCTGGGCTCAAGCGAGTCTCCTGCCTCCGCCTCCCAAGTAGCTG
>CAUYQV010058773.1:0-10137 GCA_963574575.1 Galagoides demidoff | reverse complement strand
AAAAAAAAAAACAAAAACCTGAATGGGCACAATGGAGGGGCACATGGCACAGCTTTTGGGTGCAGGACATACCTACAAGAGGGACTCTCCTTAACCAATAGTATAACTTGGTTGATTGTACCCTCACATCATTAACCTGGGAAAGAAAAAAGAAACATTGAATTTCAAAAAAATTTTAAAAAATTAAAAAATTAAATGAATTTTATTTTTCTGAAATTCAAGTTTAACTGAATATCCTGTATTTTATCTGGCAGCCCAACCTAAAAGAGGAAATACAGATATACCTGACAAATGCAAACCCAAATGCTGGGGGGCCTAACAGAGCCATACATGAACCTTTTCCCCTCCTCCTCCTGAGACAAAGACACAGAAGATGTGACTGACCCTTCCCCTGAAGTTCCCAACAACCTCACTTTCTGGGCAAGCTGTAGAATTTGCCCATCCCCTAGGAGCCCCCTATAAAAGTGGTCTCTAACTGCTTCCTGGGCACAGATGACACTCTTGCACTGCCCAGGTGGGTCACCCCTTTCAATAAACCTGACCTGAGTATCTCTGCTTCAGCTTCCTCCCTGGGCACCACTGCTTACATCTTTCAACAAAACCACTTAGAAAGAACACTATCATAAAATTTTCACAGGAAAAAAAAAAAGCCCTGCTAAGGAAGAGAGCTTATCAAAAATTTTTAAACCAAGAAGCAAATGGTCATGAATAAGAGTCAATAGAAACAAGGATAATAGAGCCTCAAGAACTTCTGCCCAGGGCCAGGTGCAGGGGCTCACGCCTGTAAGCTGATGTGGTTGGATTGCTCAAGCTTAGGAGTTCAAGACCAGCCTAAGCAAGAGTGAGATCCCATCTCTATTAAAGATAGAAGAACTAGCTGGGCATTGTGGTGGGCCCTTGTACAGGCTGAGGCAAGAGTATCGCTCAAACCCAAGAGTTTGAGGTTGTTGTAAGTTATGACAATGCCACAGCTCTCTACCCAGAGAGACAGAGAGAAACTCAGTCAGAAAAAAAAAAAAAAACGACTTTCTGGCCATTCCTTTAATAAATACTGATTGAATACCATTGTAGGTCAGAGCATAGAACAGAAAAATTCTTTCCTTCCTTCAGAGCAAATGGTCTAGTGGAAAAGAATAAGCACAAAACAAATTAAAATGTATACTTTTTAGACGATGGTACAATGATACATTGTAAAGAGAGAAAAGTTAAGCAAGAAAGTAGAAAATGTGTTATGGGAGAAGGTTGCAGGGTATTTTGGGAGGTTTTTTGGGTTTTTTTTTTTTTTTTTTTTTTTTTGCAGTTTCTGGCCGGGCTGGGTTTGAACCCACCACCTCTGGCATATGGGGCTGGCACCCTACTCCTTTAAGCCACAGGCGCCACCCTTAAGGTTGCAGTTTTTAAACAGAGACCTTCGAGAAGAAGACCTCATGGAGATTACACTGGACTGCAGACTTGAGGTGAAAGAGCAAGCCAAGCAGCAGTGTAGGGGGAGAGATTTTCAGGAAGAGAGAATAGCAAATACAAAAGTTTCAAGATGGGTACGTCCCTCACATGCTCAAGTAACAGCCACCAGGCTGGGGTGGGGGGTGAAGGTCTGACAGACACAGACTTGGCTGATCCAATACTGCAGCTACCAGTGACTATTTACGATTATAAAAATTTAAATAAAATTAAAAATTGACTCCTTAGGTATCCAGCCTCATTCAGTGCTCAGTAACCACCTATAGCTAGTGGCTACCCTATTGGGCAGCTTAGAAAACATCTCCACTGTTGCGAAAGTTTTATTGGACAGTGTTGACAGAGCCTTATGAATCACTGTGTCGACTTTGGCTTTTCCTCTAAGAGAAGTGAAGATAACAACATTACGGAAGAGAGTATATAATTAGTATGTTTCAGTGAGTAAAAGAAGAGATCAAAGCCCAAGAAAATACCAAGGCTGCGGAAAAGGGCAAATTAAAAAAAGAATCAATAGATCTTCCAGAAATTAAAGAAAAGGAGATTAAAATCTCAGTGGCTAAATTAAACAGATTAGATAGCAGAAGAGGGAATTAGTGAACTGGACTACAATATTAATAATTAAAGAGTGCTTCCTGTGGGTCAAACACTGCTTTAAAGCTTCATTTAATCTTCACAACAGCTATAGGTTAGGTGAATAAGTACTGTTTTTCCCACGAGCAAGGAAACAGGCACTGAGGTTACATCCAGGCAATCTGAAGTCTGTGCACTCAGCCACGATGCCATATTGTCTTTCAGGAATTTACCCAGAATGCAGCACAGAAAGATAAAGAGATGAAAACCACGAGGGATTAAGAGACATGGGACAGAATGAGAAGCTCTAATGAACATCCAATAGGAATTCCGGAACAGAATAAAGAAAACAACTAAAAAGATGGCTGAGAACTTTCATAGCTGATAAAGGTAAATCAAAGGACAAAGCTCGAGCAATAAGAATACCAATGAGTTCATAGCCAAACACATAGTAGTGAAATCATGTAATATCAACGAGCAAAATCTTTAAAGCCTCTAGGGGAATTTATTCCTGGAACAGGGAAGGCTGGAAGCAGATCAGTAGTGGCAGACAAGAGATCTGTAGTGGTCTGTGAACACAGCAATGTAGGTGTGTCATGTGGCGCTGGGTGACTGCATGGGTTGTGTTTGGGCAGGAAATACTTACTGGCAAGTTAGGGTGAGCGAGTGTATTCAATCCTAGCTTTCCATTAGTGGGATTCAACTGCTCCCACGTTCTGAGGAGACACTAGGCACGCTCTCTCTTATCTCAGGTTAAGTACAGGGTGAACAATGATCGGTTTCAGAACTTTAATGAATGTAAGATGAGCATTTTAGGAGTAGTGAGGCCAACCTAGTGGCCACACTTAGACTGCTATGATTGGTCAGAGCAGGAAAAGGCCTTGTATTCATGGTATCTACAGTTATGACTGTGTGATTTCATTTTCTGCTAAGAATCCAAAGCAGTATAAAATAAACACACAACTACCTCTCATTTCCTTTCTAGATACTTCTAGACTGATTATAAATGTGAATGAAAGTTTAGATAATAATAACGTAACCCGGAGCAGGCTCTGTGTTCAGTGTAGTCTTGTCAGGGCAAACGTGTTTCAGCCACAATTGTACAAGTAACAGAATACAATCTTTGCCTCCCTGTGGGATTTGATAACACAGAAGAAACCAGACAATTAGAATTGTCTCATTCATGCCTTATCATATGCGCTAATGTTGCAAAACACCAAAAGGGCAAGATATTTTTCTGCTCTTATCCACTAGCTTAGGTTCAGCTATGTTGGGTTGATCTGGCCTTTCCACTCACCCACCCTGTTCTACACTGTGAGTCTACCTGATCCCGCTTGAGGAAGTGCTGATCCCAAACAAAGGCCCTCTGTTCTCCCTCTTTTGTCATTAGATCACCAGCAAGGGGAAGAAATTGGATAGATGAAGAAGAGCTCTTCTCTATTGTTAAGAAGAGCTATGGACTAATATTTTATTTATTTATTTATTTATTTTATTTCTTATTTTATTTTATTGAGACACAGTCTTTGTTACCTGTGCTAGAGTGCCAAGGCCTCAGCCTACCTCATAGCAACCTCAAACTCTTGGGCTCAAGTGATCCTCCTATCTCCGCCTCCCAAGTAGCTGGGACTACAGGTGCCCACAACACCACCTGGCTAACAGACTAATATTTTAATGTTCAAATGCTATGAACAGCCCACTGAGGGCTTGTGTTAGAAAAACAGGCTTATTGTAGAACAACTTTGATAAATGTCCCAATTAATTCTTATCAGTAAGCTTTGGAAGGCAGCATGACAACACCATTTCAAACATGAGGAAACTGGATTAGTGTTACATACCTAGCCAAAGATTTCTCAGTTATTTTGTGACAGATAGGGGTCTGGAACCAAGGCCACTCTGACTCCAAGCCCATGTATCTTCCTATATTCCATCTGCCCCTCATGGCCTTCAATAGTCCACCATGCAGGACACCAGTGACAGTCAGGGGCACTTTGACTTGGCAGAGTTTATTACAATTAGTATGCACACAACACGTAAACTCCACAAAGTAAACAGGTTACCCTCCACACTAACCAATAACCAACAGGGTCAGCAGTGACCCTCCAGCACCCTCGCTATTTTAACATATATACACTTCACAGAAAGTGATTACCATATACATAGGGTTGTAATACATTTCTTAGGGAGAGGATTTTTTGGTCCATATTTTCTGTCAAAAAACAAACACATACTTTCCTCTTTGGTAAAAGAGGTTAAATCCCCCACAGTTAACTCACAAAGCAAACTCAGATTAAAAACCTGAACATGAGGTATACCTGGGGTCTAGGGCTATTTTAGGATTATAGATAGAAACTGGAGGGGGAAATTATTTCTCCTCAAATCAGTTCAGTTCCCAACCATCTCAGTAGCAAAGCTCTTTTTATACTTGGTCTTAAACACGTTTGTTAGAACACATTTCAAATAACTGTTTTGTTTTTCAGAGGACAACTGGAAGTCACTAAAATGTGCTATTTCTGAAGAAACTCATGAAATGTGCAGTCATCTGACCTCAGCAAAATTTTCAACCTGAGGTACAAAAACACCTGACACAGCAAGTCACACTGCAATTGCTGGGCCACCTTCATTTCAGTTAGCTGAGAGTATAGTTTCAGTTGCCCATAAGTCTCAGCATTCCACTTCACAGGCAGTTTGAAAAGGTAGATTTGTATATGGAGGCAGCCTAGGACCTGCCCAGCCAGAGGGAGGAGAAAGCCAAAAGTGAAGGTCAAGTCCTGGAGCCCATCTCCTCAGCCTCTGCAGGACGTGAGGCTGGGCTACCCACACCCAGCACTTCACATCCCCCTCTGAAGTGGAGTCTAACAGGCAGCCAGGAGGGTGTTGTTTCTTTGTTTTTAAATCTACAAATCATAATTGCTAAACAACCACCCACCCTGGTGTGCTTTTCATGCTTCAAGTAATTCATTTCTTCCAGGGGAAGAATGTTAAAAATGCTTTTAGTTCTACTTATCAAAGGAAAGGAAACCAGCCACAGTAACAAGATGACGTTTAAACAGACCTGCTGCTAACACAGTATCAGATAATAAATTGGAAAAAAAAAATGAACATTCTATTAAATACTTTTTGCAACTGCTGCACTTTCCCCCTTAATCTATGTGTAGACCTACAATCTGATAAAGCGAACTTAAGTTACTATAAATCTTGTTAAATAGGATTCTGTACAGATTGCACATTTTACACCAAAGTAGCTTAAAATCACAGTTAAGGGAAATGAAAGCCATCCGAACATACTCCTTTTTCTAGTCCAACAAACACCAACAGAGTCTCACTCTAAGGGGCAGAACCAAACCAGTTGCACAGTTGCGTAAACAGCAGGAGGTGGTCTCCAGGACCCTACTGAATCTCGCCCGCGCACGCGCACACGCACACGAGAACCGCAGTCTCCTTCCTTCCAGTGACTTGCACAGCTGACGCTCAGTACCACAGCAGGTTTCTTTCACATTGGGTTCACAAAAGAGCAGTCATGGCCGTCGGGTTGAGGGGTTTGAGGCAGTCTCTGGGGGCTGAGTAACCACCATTCATCCCAAGATTCACCAGTGGCTTCTGTGAATCCCTGCTCTCCCCAAAGCAGCTGCTGGCTTTGGGCTTGTCGTAGCTGAGATCGGCAGGCTTGGCACTCTGCGGCATCTGGTAGTCTCCGGGGCAGAAGCCACCGGAGGACAGGGAGTGCTTGTGGCCCGGCCTGGGCCCGGGGAGGCGGTAACCGCTCCGCGCGGAGAACGTGTGGGCCCGCAGCAGGTGCCGCTCCACAATGGGCGTGGCGTACTCGGGCTCCACGTGGGTCAAGGGCAGCGCGTACTCGTGGCGGCCGGCCCGCTGAGGGCAGTCGTAGTGCCCACCTGCCTCGGTGGTCGCCCCTGTCCCGGCATCTGTGTCCATGGGCCTGAAGGTGGAGCCCTTCCTCGTGACTGTGCCGGTACCAATCATGAGGGGATGCTGGTAATCTGAAACCAAACGGTGAGTGCAAGACTTAGCCCTGGGGACCACACCAGGCGAGCTAGGAGTTTGCAGAGGGGATGCTTACCTAAGGCAGCGGTGCCCTGAGCTGTCCCAGGCACCATGGGAAAGATGAGATGTCCAAGTCAGCATAGAGGCCACATGCGTGCTTATGTAACCACCACACTGCCTGCTTTAGTAAATCTCAAACGGTCACCTCAACCAGAGAGACGTTATGTTTTACCCTGGCGTATGGTGGAAAAACCTTCATGGAGGAAGTAGCTCTTAAACTGGCTCTTGAGATGTTAAATTACCAGGGGGAGGTTAACAAGTAAGGAAAGGAAGGAAAAAACAACCCTGAAAACAGTTTGATGTGGCCAGAGTATGGAGAAGTTGGTTTCACAGGACATAAAGACTACAACAGTAGGTCTCTACAAGGCAGCCATGAGCGACTGGTATGCCAAGGTGTACCAGGCACTGTGGAGGTTACAACTGAGTGTCTCAGGCAGTATTTAAGTAGCAAGACAGTAATTAATCTTCAAAAGAAAAACCCCATGAGGTAAGGACTGTTACTCCATTTTACAATGGAGGCCACACAGTGGGGGCAATGTTGTCCAGATTCTAGCGCGTGTTAACTGCACACTAGACTGTGGGGAAAGGGCTGGTTGTCTTGCTAGGAAGGTTGGTTACATCTGTAGAAAACTACAGACTGGCACAGTTTGGGGGTAACCGTGCAGAATGAAGAGGAAAAGATCAAAAAGCAAGAAATAGCTGGGTACACTGGCTCACTTTGAGAGGGTGAGGCGGAAGGATTGCTTGAGGCGAAGAGTTCAAGACCAGCCTGGGCAATGGTGAGAGCCTGTCGCTACAATTTTTATTTTTTTAGCCAAGCATGGGGTTGTGCATCAAGAGTCTCCAGCTACTTGGGATACTGAAGCAGGACGATGGCTTAAGCCTGGGCGTTTGAGGTTACACTGAGCTAAAACAAGGCCACTGCACTCTGGCCCCAGAAACAGCAAGATCTTATCTCAAAAACAAAAGCAAAAGCTCTCAGAAGTAAAAAGCAAAGAGAAATGCCCATAGAGGTCACCAACTAGGGAAATAAGAAAGGGCACACTTTGGGGACAGCAATCAGAGGCATGTGTTACCTATGACATGTAGAGTATGAGGAAAGAAGAGAGCCAAGCCAGGCAAGCCCAGACGAGACTGGGTGCACAGTCAGGAGGCCACTTAGAAAGGGCCAGCACAGAGCACATGTGGGAAGATTTGGGAATGATGGGTTCGATTTTGGACCCTGAGGAACTGGGGACACTTGCCAGTAGCGGCAACCAGCTGGAAATGATGGATTAGAGACTGAGACAGAAGCCCAGGTGTGAGAAGTGACACAGACACACATGGAACCAAAGGCTCTGCTGAAGTTTCCCAGTGGGTGTCACCATTTAGGGTGGAGACTGTGGGTATATGGAGGGAAAGTTGAGAAGGACCTTTCACGGGGGAAGGAGCGGCTGTATCTGGAGCTGAAAAGAAATGAAACGGAAAGAAAGAACAGAAAAGAGGTCGTCCCTTCACTTCACTTCCAAGGAACAACAAAATGGTTTGGAGATTTGCTCTCACTGTCCATAAAGTGGCTCAAACAACCTTTCACACTTGGCACCTTTTAGTTCCCAAAGTGCATGACCTGGGGAGTATCCGGCTTAGTAGGCCCAGGGCATGGCCTGGAAGCCTGCACTGCTAACAAGCTCCCAGGTGATGTGACAGTGCTCGTCCTCGGAGTGCATGTGAGCAGGGAGAACCCAGGGTGGTGCTACTCAGAGTGTGGGCACCAGATACCAGCTTATCTCAGAACTGTTCAGAATAGCTCCACAAAGAGATAAGTCCAGAAATTGAGATTCTGTTTTGAAACAATCTGACAAAGTAATTTTATTGAATCTAATAAGAAATAATGTATGTCTTTTTTAAAAAACTTTATTATTATAGTAATTATATTTTACAAAAATATTTGTGCAGATAGATTAGATTTTTTTTTTTTTGAGACAGAGTCTTACTTTGTCATCCCTGGTAGAGTGCTATGGCGTCATAGCTCACAGCAACCTCAGACTCTGGGGCTCAAGCAATTCTCTTGCCTCAGGCTCCCACCACAACGCCTGGCTATTTTTAGAGGCAGGTTCTCCCTCTTGCTCAGGCTGGTCTCAAACCTATGAGCTCGGGCAATCCACCTGCCTTTGCTTCCCAGAGTGTTAGGATTACAGGCATGAGCCACCATGCCTGGCCTAGAAATTTTTTTTTTTTTTTAAGATGAAGGAAAAAGCAAAAAGTAAGTAAATTTTTCACCACAGACAGTTTGGGAAGCTTGACTCCAGATGATGGCTTGTTGGGGACACTGCGGCCATGTTAACCCTGGAAGGGTTCTTCAGCTGTTCTTCCTCAAGGGCAGGAGCTGTATTTAATTCATCTTTCTAGTCCCTGTCTCCTAATGCCTTAATCAAAACTTTGGTAACAAAAATTGATTAATGGCTTCCAGATACTAGTAGCATTTCAGGGCCATCACTCTGGATGTCATTAGGTCCCCTACAAGTGTAGGAGACTCAGCTGAATGGGGCTTTTGAGTAATATCCCAGTGTCAGTTTATAACTGTGTAGCACACAAACAAACTTAACACATTTCTGATTTATTGGACCCTCTCTAAACAAAATGATTTTGTCTTATTTCTGTCTCCCTTCCCCTATGAGTAGCACCTCCGACCTAACAGCACAGTCCCACAGGTGTGACACTTACCAGCCATGTCACTTGTGATGAGATCTAATTTTTGTGCCATCTCCTTCTCATTATCATAGCTGATGGTGAACTCAGCAGACTGGTGTCTGGCAAAAGGATATTTAATCTGCTTCCAGCAGTCTGGAATAAAGTTAACATAAAATAAACTAATATATCAGCAATGTTTTTTTCATTTTTTCTTTTTTCTTTTTTTTTTTTTTTTTTGAGACACGGTCTCACTATGTCATCCTCAGTAGAGAGCTGTGGCATCACAGCTCACAGCAACCTCAAACTCTTGCCTCAGCCTCCCAAGTAGCTGGGACTGTAGGCGCCCGCCACAGTGCCTGGCTATTTTTTTGTTGTTGTTATAGTTGTCATTGTTGTTTAGCAGGCCCGGGCTGGGTTTGAACCGACTGGTCCTGGTGTTTGTGGCCAGTGCCCTACCCACTGAGATATGGGTGCCAAGCCTAATATATCAGAAATGTAATGCACATCCCTCCATGACATGTTCCTCGATGAGTCAGAGGTCAGGCCATCTCGTGGCAGGTGACAGTGATAAATGTACAGCCACAGCTCTGCAGGTGTGCATGCTAAAGTCATTAATGACAGAAGCACATTTTATACCAGTGATTTTCAACCAGTGTGCTGTGGCACCCTGGTGTGCCGTGGGAGGCTCTTAGGTGTGCTGTGGAAATTTTTAAAGATGATTAATTAAATTATTTTCAGAAGAAGTTCAAAGTACAGTATTCTTTTTTTAACTCTTTTTTTTTGGGGGGGGTGTTTTTTTGAGACAGAGCCTCAAGCTGTTGCCCTGGGTAGAATGCTGTGGCATCATAGCTCATAGGAACCTCCAGCTCCTGGGCTTAGGCAATTGTCTTGCCTTAGCCTCCCAAGTAGCTGGGACTACAGGCATCCACCACAACACCCAGCTATTTTGGTTGTACTGTGTTTCCCTGAAAATAAGACCTATCCCCAAAATAAGCCCTAGCAGGATTTCTATGCATTTGTTAAATATAAGCCCTACCCCGATAATAAGACCTAGTGATGGGCATGGCTATGCAGATACACTCCATGCATTTTAGCCAGCAGTAAGGAAGACTGGAATACCTTTTATCTGCCACAGCTCCTTTCTCTGAGCTGTTCGCACTTATGCGGATGCATGTGGTAACCACAGTCACAGGCATCCTATTGTGCTTGTGCGAATGGCTAGGGGAAAGGAGTTCACGCATCACTAGTGCCAGCCCCACCAACAAGGTCGGCTCCCCCTGTCAGGTTCCAGAAGAAGATGACTTAATTGTATTTGAATAAATGTAGATTGTTGTATTATACTTAATAAAAATAAGACATCCCCTGAAAATAAGCCCT
>CAUYQV010058771.1:0-14854 GCA_963574575.1 Galagoides demidoff | reverse complement strand
GGAATGAAGCATTTCTGTGTGATACCATGTCAAATCGAACAATTTCAATATTTCTCTGCAAAGTAAAATGGTCTATATGTGATATGTGGCAAAAAGTCCAACCGTTTCAAGAAAGCTCTTTTTTCTTTTTCTTTTTTGAGGTGGGGCCTCAAGCTATCCCCCTGCGTAGAGTGCCATGGCATCACAGCTCACAGCAACCTCCAACTCCTGGGCTCAAGCGAGTCTCCTGCCTCCGCCTCCCAAGTAGCTGGGACCACAGGCGCCTGCCACAACGCCTGGCCATTTTTTGGTTGCAGCCATCATTGTTATTTGGCGGGCCCGGGCTGGGGATTCGAACCCGCCACCTTAGGTGTATGTGACTGGTGCCTTAGCCGACTGAGCCACAGGCGCCGAGCCTTAGTTTACTTTTTATTTTAGCTCCTTGAAAAGCTAAATTGATTTTCAGTTTTCCTTGTTTTCTGATATATGCATTGAAGGATAAACATTTCTAATTCCTGCTTTAGCTGCACCTGACACATTTTGATGTGCTGTATTTTCATTATCGTCCATTTCATAGTATCATCTAATTTATTATGATTTGTTTTCGGTGTTATTGTTTGACAGATAAAAAACTAACATGCAGAAAAGTTAGACAATTTGTTACAGTTCACAGAAATAGTAAGTTGAAAACTTGTGGACTCAGATATGTCAGATTTCCGAGTCCATCTATGCTTTATGCTTCAAACAAAGGAATCAAAACACAGCAAAAGTGTTGTTTGTGGGCCAGGTGCAGTGCATTAAACCTGCAATCCTAGCATTCTGGGAGGCAAAAGTGGGAAGATCACTTGAACTCAGAAGTTTGAGACCAGCCTGAGCAATAGTGAGACCCCATTTCTACCAAAAAATACAAAAATTAGCCAGGCATTGTGGCAGGCGCCTTTAGTCCCAACTTCTATATAAGGCTGAGGCAAGAAGACTGCTTAAACCCAGAAGTTTGAGGTTGCTGTGAGCCAGGCTGATGCCACAGCACTCTAGCCTGGGAGACAGAATGAGACTCTGTTTCAAAAAAATAGAAAATAAAAACAAAGAGTTGGTTGGAAAGAAGAATAAAAGAGAGGGAACAAGAGTCAGAGTAATTCTCACATCAAATGAGTCTCCATTGTTGTGTTGTTAGTTAAAATTAAAGTGACTCTAAAATGTGACTTAAGGCAGTATGTCACTTAAGGGTCAAGAAATAGTCTTTCTTTACTCAGCATTGATCAGGCCTTTATTTCCAAATTGTAAGCTAGCTGTAGAAAGATTAACAGAGAGCACAAGGAAAGAAACAAGAGAAAAAGAAAAAAGATTTATAAGATATGAGGTGTTAGAGAAGATTTTAGAAGGATAGTCCCAGTGCACTGTCCTTAACGGATGCCATCTATTCTCCATGCCTGTAAAATAAGTAAGTTCAACTCTCAGTAGTGGCTATTTAGGTTAGTTATTACAGGGATGTTTCTGAAAGCTCAGGAGTGACCTTCACAGCCAGAGGAAAATATCTCCTTCTAATTCCTTTTTTTCTTTTTTAAAAAAATTTTTTAAATTTTTTTTTTTCTTTTTTGAGACAGTCTCCCTCTGTTGCTGAGGCTAGAGTGTGCTGTGGCATCATCATAGCTCACTGCAACCTCAAACTCTTGGACTCAAGAGATCCTCTTGCCTCAACCTTCAGAGTAGCTGGGACTACAGGTGCCCACCACTATGCCTGGCTAGTTTTTCTATTTTTTAGTAGAGACAGGGTCTTGCTCTTACTTAGGTTGGTCTCAGACTCCTGAGCTCAGGCGATCCATCCGCCTTGGTCTTATAGGGTGCTGGGATTACAGCCATAAGTCACCATGCCTGGCTCTTCTACTTATTCTATTTATTTACTCTTGACTCAGGAAGTACTTCTGATTTTCTTTTGGTGGAACAGTGGAAAAATATCACACTGGAAGGCCAATTGACTGAGATCAAGTCCCTCTTCCTAAATGTGTAAGCTGGGTCCTTTCCACCACTACCATTCAATACAAACAAAACAAAATCCTGTAAATGTATAGGACACAAAATAAAAGTTCCTCCTTCCCTACCCCTAATTCTACTCCCCTCCCTAGCAGAAACCACTGTTATTCAGCCAAACTGCTATATGTGTGTGTATAGAGAGAGTATATATGTGTGTATGCATGTACATGTGTGTATATACGTATACTCTATACATACACATATTCACACATACATGTCCACGCATACATATGTTCCTTGGTATCTGTAGGGAATTGGTTCCACCACCCTCAGTGAATACCAAAATGCATGGGTTCTCAAGTCCCTTACATAAAATGATGTAGTATTTCCGTATAACCGATGTACATCCTCCCTATGCCTTAAGTCATCTCTAAATCTAAGTACTATATAAATCATTGTTATGCTGTATTATTTAAGGAATGATGATGAGAAAAAAAATGTCTGTACATAGTCAATGAAGATGTAATCATCCATTTTTTACCCTAAATATTTTCTTTTTCTTTTTCCTTCTTTCTTTCTTTCTTTTTTTTTTTTTTTTAGAGGCAGAGTCTCACTTTTTTGCCCTCGGTAGAGTGCCATGGAGTCACAGCTCACAGCACCCTCCAGCTCCTGGGCTTAGGTGATTCTCTTGCTTCAGCCTCCCGAGTAGCTGGGACTACAGGCACCTGCCACAATGCTAGGCTATTTTTTTGTTGCAGTTTGGCCGGGGTGGTGTTTGAACCTGCCACCCTCGATATATGGGTCAGCACCCCACTCACTGAGCCACAGGCGCCACCCAACCCTAAATATTTTCAATCTGCATATTGGTTGATTCCATCATAACTCATGGGTAAGGAGCACTGACTGTCTCTATATAAATTTCCCCCACAAAGAAATAATATTTTTCATGCTGTTTAATCAAACGGCATTCTCCCATTGGAGTTCTTTTCAAATATGTATTAAGGTTATGAAATATGAAATGTCTGATTTCCATCAGTACTAAGTTTGACAGTTTATATCACTGACATTTCCCTTTGACACTTGTTTTATTTTTAGTGTGAATCCTCATTCTTTCAAATGCATGTTTGGCTTGTGATTATCTTTCAAAGTTTTTTAGAGTAATTTTTGTGAAACCAAGGGTAAGTAAAACATTTGTGTTATTTTCTAATATTAGTTCCATCCTGGAATCAATGTAGTGCAAAAACCTTGAATTATCAAGGAAGTATTTAGGACGTATTAACTAATGAACACACATGGATGCCGGGAGATGTTCCTCTCTGGTGATTTTAATTTTGAAAATGAGCCATGTAGGCAACCTGAGACCAAGGTGGATAATGATGACCAGAAAGAGGTAGTGAACATGAATCCATCTCAACCTAGGCGTGAATTAATGCCAAGGTTTGATGTGCCTATTCCAACAATGTTGGGCCATTTACAACAAATCAGCAAGTTAAAGAAACTTCTTGTGCATGAATTAAATCAGCATCAGAAGAGACATTGTCTTGAAGCTTGCCTTTCTTGGCTGTCACGACATAAAGGTGAACCTTTTCTACACCGTATTGTTGCGTGTAATGTAAAAAGGATTCTTTCTGACAATGACAAGCATTCGGCACAATGGTTTCATAAAGAGGAAGTGCCAAAACATGGTCCAGTACCAAATATTCATCAGCTAATGGTGTGTGTTTGATGTTCCAGGGCTATTATTCATTTCAGCTTCATGAAACCTGGTCAATTACAGTTGACGTCTACTGCAACCAACTGGACAAAATGATGCACTTGTGATTAAGCAGCTGAGATTGATCAACAGAGATAGTCTAATTCTCTTGCAAGACAATGCTTGACCACATATTGCACAGTGCTGCTCAAGCCACCAAGAAGCTGGACTTGGAAACTCACTATCATCCATCATTTTCACCCGACCTTGAACCAACTGACTACCGCTTCTTCCAGGCTGTGGATCACTTCTTGCAAAGAAAAATAGTCAATTCTCAACAAGCTGTGTTCCTAGCCACTTGCTTTTCAGGCTTCTTGGTTGCTGGTATAAACAAGTTTCTCTATGTACCAAAGGATTTCTCACCTCAAACCTTTAAACCTGTGGTTCTCAACCTTCCTAATGCCATGGCTCTTTAATACAGCTCCTGTAGGTCACAACCCATGGGTTGAGAACTGTTTTAAACTATCTCCCAATAACTTTACAGATTTTTTTCAATTGACAGAATACTTAATTCAGGAGATTAATAAAGGTTCATAGACGAATAAATATTTGAAATTGTTTTTGAAGAATTATTTTTTTTCAACAGGCAGAGATGGAGAAAAGACCATCTAGAATCCAGAGAACAGCATGAGCAAAAAACAGCCAGTAGAAAAATATTGAGCTTGTTCTTGACCATAGCTAGTAGTTTACTCCTTGTTTCTTTTATACACAAGTGGTAGTTTACTGAGCAAGCTGTTCTGCACCTTGCTCTTATCACTTTGCAACAGATCTTTGAAATATTTCCATAATTATTATAAGGATGTTTGCTCTTGGCCAATGCACAGACTTCCATTGTTTGTGAATATCAGACTTTATCACTCTTCTATTTTTATGATGATTTACTAATGATTGTTTTCAATCTTTTGATGGTATACACAGTGCTACAGTAAATAAAATTCTGTATATGTCATTGCTCCCAGGTTAGAGATTATTCATAGGATAAACGCCTAGCAAATTGCTGAGTCAGAAGACATGCATGCTTGTAATTTTGGTAGATGTTGAAAACCGAGGCGTATAGCAGTGCATATTTCTCCCAGTAATGTACACGTGGGCTACTGATTCCTCATAAGTATTTTCAAACTTTTTGATTCTTTGCCAATTTAATTTAATAACAATTATATATTAGTACAGTTCTCTTATTATAAGTGAAGCCAAGCATCTTGTGTTTAAGGGCCATCTGTATTTCCTTTTTTGTGCACTGTCTGCTTATATACTTTGCCCATGTACCTATGGGATGGTTAGTGTTTTTCTTATCAGTTTGCATTTTTTTTCTGAGACAGCATCTTGCTCTGTTCTGTAGGTAGAGTGCAGTGACATCATCTTAGCTTATTGCAACCTCAAACTCCTGGGCTAAAGCAATCTTCTTGCCTCTGCTTCTCAAGTACCTGGGTCTACAGGGGCATGACACCATGCCTAGCTAAGTTTCCTATTTTTCTTTTGTAGACATAGGTCTTGTTCTTTCTCAGGATGGTCTTGAACTCCTGACTTTGAAACAATCTTCTTGCCTTAGCCTTCCAGAGTGCTAGGAGGTGTAAGCCACCATACTTGGCCTGATTTGTATGTATTCCATGTACATTAGGGAAAGTAGCATTTCTGTAATATGATTTACAAATATTTTTTCTCAGATGGCCATTCGTTTTTTGACTTTACATACCATGGATTTTTGCCATGGGAAATATTTGTTATGCAACTAAATTTAACTATTGTAACATTTATGGTTTCCGCATCCTATGTTATACTTAGAAAGGCCTTTGCTGTTCTGAGATTATAGAAGAAAAATTCTCCCAGAGTGTTTTCTAGGACTTTCAGGACCTCACTTTTAATATTTTGGATTTATCCAGATCTAGATTGTGAGATATGTATGTCCACTTATTTTTTTCCCAGCTCTACAGCACTTTCCTGAGAGAAAATTTCATAAAATTTTATAATGACTTGATAACTTATCTTTCTCCCCAACTGATTCTGAAATGTGTGTGAGCAGAAACTCTGATTTCATGTTTTTCGTTGCTCTGGCCTTTAATACGATTTCACCCCAACCCCAAGCTTTGCCAACAGCATAGTAATGAGATGGTTCTTACTTCTGCATTTCTTGATTGCTGGAGAGATAAGATTCTACCTGAGTAAAGGCAAAGCCTACCCAGGATGTGGCTGAAAATGAGACTGGGGGCTGAGGCCAGTGGATCACTTGAGCTAAGTAGTTAGAGACCAGCCTGAGCAAGAGTGAGACCCCTGTCTCTACTAAAAATAGAAAAAATTCGCTGGTGTTGTGGTGGGTGCCTATAATCTCACTACTCGGATTGCTTGAGCCCAGGGGTTTAGGTTGCTGTGAGCACTCTAGCCTGGGCAACAGAGTGCAACTCTGTCTCAAAACAAAAACAAAAACAAAAAACCCAACCTCCTCTATTCAGCAAAACATTCACAACAAATAAGCCTTTTTAAAAAAATAAGATTAGGAAGTTCTCAACCGGTGCCTTTTCATTAAACTCTGGCTCTTACTAGGTACCGGTGCCAAGTGAGTCATACCAACACATGTAGAGGATGGCACCCTGAGGGGAAGGGAATTACAGTGGAAATAGCCAGGCCTGCTTGGAGACAGGCTCCTCACTTGGCCCTGCAGAACACCCGCCACTGCCACAGCAAAAGCAAAGCAATAACGAGCTGGCTTGCGCAAGGTGGGAAGCTGCAGACGGATCACAGGCTCCCTTCCCAGGCTACCAGCAGCCCCTGGGGACCAGGTATTCTAAATGGGCAGCAATTGCGAAGTCCTCCCAGCTCGTAGTCAGGGAAGGTATCACCCACTGGTAGAAGTGCCCTGGGAGCGGGGCGAGGGTTGCTGTCCTGGGAGTCTGGGGGAGATATCTGGACAGCACCAGACTCAGGGAGACGTGGCTGGTGTGGAGACACTCCGCTAGTTGGAGCACCTACGATCTGCCGCCCGTGGCTCTGGTTAGGCCCTAGGAGGGCACAGAGTTGATCCTGGGCTCAGGTCAGTCAGGAAGGTAACACGTGCACATATGAATCTGGCAGAAGGCAGCAGGAAGGAGTGCCCCGAACAGGTCCAGGTTTTGCAACCGAATGTGGAGGAAGAAGCAGCTGCTCCCACTGGGAGGCCCCAGGAGGTCAGAGCAGGAAGGAGGTGGCAGAGAAGCCTCCAGCAGTCAGCAAAGCAAGCTCTGCCTTGGAGAGTGGAGGACCTGAAGGACGCTTGTCTAGGCTCCAAGGAAGAAAGCAGATGGGCTGCAATGGTAGGCAGAATAATGTCCTCCACAGCATGTTCCTGTTCTAATCCCTGGAATCCGTGAATATGTTAACCTTACATGGTAGAAGGGGCTTTGCAGGTGTGATTGAAGTGAGGATTTTGAGCAGGAGTGGAGGGGATGAGGCTGGATTATGTGGGAGGACCCAAAGTGATCACCTGAGTTCTGCTAAGAGGGAGACAGGAGGCCGTAGAAGCAGAGGCAAGAGAGAGAGATTGAGATTTGAAGATGCAGGAAGGGGCCATGAGCCAAGGGATGTGGGTGGCCTCTAGATGCTGGAAGAGGCAAGGAAACAGATTCTCCCCTAGAGACTCCAGAAAGGACAAAACTCTGCTGAGACTTTGATGGTGGGACTTCTGGCCTGTAGAACTGTAAGTTCGTGTTGTTTTAAAACACTAGCTGTTTGGTAATTTGTTACAACAGCCTTAGGAAACTAACACAGGTGAGCTAGACACTTGAAGAGATATAATTCCTTGTGTAAGTCCTTCTGAGAAGCCCTATGGTACCTGCCATTCTGAGCAGCTGTGCCCCAACCCTACCCTATGTTATGGGCTGGGCTACAGGGAGAATTGGGATGGAATGGACTGAAGGATTAGGGCTACTGTGAAGCCCCCAGCCTTGGCATTTCTCTTCTCTGCTCTTCACACATGGAGCACAGTCAGGGGACAAGGTGTTCACCCTCCAAATCAGTAGGAGTTGGGCAAGAACATCTGAAAACCACTGGGTTTTAAAATAGGGATAACAATCAAAACTGTCCTTTAGAAAACTGTGGGCAATTTCTCTCAAATTCCATGTTCAGTAAGTATCTGATTTCCCCTGAGATGGTATTTCAAGTTTTGCCATTTCTGAAAGGACCTTGGGTTTTTTAGAATTTGATAGTTACTCATGGATTAGTTACTTTGGAGGAGGATTCTTTCTATGTGTGCATAAACTTTTAAAAAGTGAAATCAAACAGACGACCAGATGAAGAGAAAGTTTCCAAACTGTGATATCAGGGCACAGAGAGATATTTATTTGTGTCATTGATACATTCCCTCAGTCAACACATCTTTAACAAGCATCTCCATATACCAGATACTGTTGGAATTCCAATGGGAAAAACAGATTTGGCCCCTCCCCTCACAGAGCTCACTCTCCAGAGACGTGCTAATATGGGAAACTGGGAAATGTGGAGAAAGGGTGTTTTAAATATTGTTTTTCCCTTCCCCAACCCCCAGGTTTATTGAGGTATAACTGAAAAATAAAAGTTGTATGTGTTCAAGGTGTACAATGTGATGAATGGATAGACACAGACTTTGTGAAATGATTTCCACAATCCACTTAATTCATACATTCATCACCACATGCAGTGATCATTTGTGTGGGTGTAGAAAAAACTTAACGTTCTTTAAGGGAGAATAAGGGAAAGCCCCTTGACCAGAATACAGCACAAGGAACTGTGAAGTTACACAGATTCCAGGCGGAATGAGAAGGCAGCTTGAGTGCCCTACCCACTGTCTCTCCATCCTCACGAGGGGGCAAGAATCTGGCCTCTCCAGTGGACATGACATGGGAAGATTCCACTGGCTGTAAAGAGTGTGAAGAATCTGCCAGAACTAAAGCCATGCAGGGCGATGACCGGACTCATAACACTCCCTGTGTGCCTGGCATCTGTACCCACCGCGCAGCGTGAAGTCGGCTTTCAGAACACTGTGTCTGAATTCCCAGGCCTGCATTTCCCGGAGTCACAACAGGCACAGGAAGATTATTGTGACTGTCACTAACAGAGAGTATTACAACCTTGAGCAAACATGACAAAATTCTCGTTTCTCAGCCTTTTAAACTGAATGCCCTCCTGTGCTAAATATAAAAGTCAACTGCCTTCTCAGTATTTGAAATTTCAAAATATGTTAATCATCATGACTAAAAGCAAACCAAAGCAAAGGGTAATGGTAAAATACGGCTTCGGATTTGATCTGGAAAGGTATTTTACTTTAACCATGACAGCATGACACAGGGCACACGGCGTGGAGGCGTGGAAGAGGGTGCTGCTGGGGTCCTTCAGGGTTGTTCTTGTCTTCCAGCCCTCTAGGTCTCCTCTGAGAGCTTGATTCCCCCCCTTCCATTGCCACCAATGAGATTATCCCAGGAAAGAATTATTGACAATGAGGAAGTTAAGCCAATATTTGTGTATCTGATTTCTTCCTATCCAAAAAAATGATTAAATATTCAATCAATATATTTGATGGAAAAGTGTCACACTACCTAAATATAAATACTCCCCAAAACATAGATAACATTATAATATGATGTGGTGGTTAATCAAGTGATTGAGCTTATGGCCAGGTTTCCCAACTTGAAAGCCCAGTCCCATTTATTAGCTATTGAACAAGCTGCCTCACCTCACTGTGTCTCAATGTCCTCTTTTGAAAACATAGGTATCCATGTCATAGAGCTCAGTCTTTCATTCATTCACTCACTCAGCACTTACTGTATACCCTTTGGGACACAGTGCTAGTTACTGTGGATACAGAATATTAAAATGTTTAGTGTGTTTTAAAATCTTTTGGACAATATAAGTGGTGTCCACTGTTTCAGAGTTGAATTAGCTTTATTTGAATTAGCTTTATTTGCTTTGACGTATTTTTGCTACCCTCTTTATGTTTTTGCTAATGCCTTAAAGTAAAGCATAATACACTGTAGAAAAGTCACACTCTATATCATGGATGTAACTTTTGTCTTTCAGAGTTCTCAGGAGTTGCAAAATATATGGACAAACAGCTAAATCAACAGATAATAGAAAAGATGTACGGGCAAAGCAACGTGCTCGCAGACCTACAAAGAAGCTCGGGAAATAGTCTCGGAGGAGCTCACAAGCAACATTTATAACTTCAATGAGCCCCTCAGAAAAGTGTTGTAAAACGTAGCCATCTGGCCTGGGCTGCTGCATCGTCCTGCTGGTGAATCCTGATTCTGTGATACATACTAGCAGTCTATCATCTAAAGGTTGCAGCAGTGTCCTTATAGGTGGCATTCCATTTCAACATACCAATTATAGTAGACCTAACCTTTGAGCCAGAAATATTTATCTCTACTTCTTCTAAACTCCCGCTCAAAAGACAAAAACCACTCCTAGAAGTCATGTTCCAGCTCAGGAAGAACATGGGATGGGTAGGCCAAGGGCTTTGAGTCTGGACAGTCCCCTCCTGCCACTGCCTGCCTGGCCTTGTCTTCAGAGTGTGTGCCAGCCTGGGAACCTGCCAACTCCATGCTCTGGGTGGAGGTTTGGGGGGCGTTTGATTTAAAGATTGTCCTTAGTGCAGTAGAACAAAGGCACTTTTAAAACAGAACAGAAACGGAAAATCAGGCAACTGTGGCGGCATGGCAGACATGACTCAGAGGTCACCAAGGCACAGAGAAGGTCTCCTTGCACTCTCTTACTGGTGGAGAGGATCACTGTTGGACATGACTGAAGTGCATGAGGTAACTACCACTAAACTGGGGGAAAATGGAGTCTGCATAAAGACTCCAAGGCTTAAACTCATCCTTGTATTGTTTCCAATTCAAATCAGACTTTAAACAGCTCATTAGAGTTCCTTTAAATAGGAAAAAAAAAGAAAGAAAGAAAAGAAAAGCTGGGTGCAATGGCTTACGCCTGTAATCCCAACACTCTGGGAAGCTGAGGCGGGTGGATTGCTTCAGCTCAGGAATTTGAGACCAGCTTGAGCAAGAGTGAGACCCATCTCTACTAAAAATAAAAAAACTAGCTGGGCGTGGTACATGCCTGTAGTCCCAGCTACTCCAGAGGCTGAGGCAAGAGGATCACTTGAGCCCAAGAGTTTAAGGTTGCTGTGAGCTATGATGCTACAGCACTCTACCGAGGGTGATGGAGTAAGACTCTGTCTCTAAATAAATAAATTAATTAATTTAAAAAACCTTCTAAAAGTCATCTAAATTTTTATTTTAATCTAAATCTTATGGAATATAGACTAGAACTAATTACATATTTGTGGCTACTTTTTAAGATGGCTCTTAAGGTGGCTCTTTTAAACTTTCTGTACATAAGTATAGTATATTGGCAACTGAAAAGAGCATTCATTTCCAGGGCTTTTATTCTTCTTATTAGTAATGTGTACCTGAGGCCAGAGTCAGTTTTTAACTCTTTACTACACATGCATGATTATTTTATTGAAGCAATTATATGAGATCTGACAATTATGTTGGTGAACTTTCCACCAAGTGCTGACATTGGCAGCACTGCACAAAAAAACTCGGGAAAGTTTCATTGCCTTGGTGTATCAGTGTCTCACAACTGTGTCTGTGGTGACACGTGGTGGTGTCTTGCTGAGTGGCATTCATTATTGTTCTTGTGTGCTGTCATGAGACTGTCAAGCTTGAATTAGAAAAAGAACAAACAAACATCCCTAAATTTCTGGTTCAACTTGGCAAGAATGGAAGTGAATTCAGGGACACATTAACCAAGTTTATGGGGATAATGCCATGAAGAAAATAGAAGTGTACAAATGGATTAAAGTTTTTCTTTTATTTTCTTTTTTTTTTTTTTCCAAGACCAAAATCTCACTTTGTCACCCTTAGTAGAGTGCTGTGGCATTACAGCTCATAGCAACCTCAAACTCTTGGGCTCAAATGATTCTCTTGCCACAGCCTCCCAGGTAGCTGGGACTACAGGCACCTGCCACAATGCCCGGCTATTTTTTTTTTTTAAGAGATGGGGTCTTCTTTTGGTTCAGGTTGTTCTCAAATTCCTGAGCTCAGGCAGTCCACCTGCCTTGGCATCCCGGAGTGCTGGGATTACAGCGTGAGCCACCACACCCAGCCTAAATACTTCCTGAGGGGAGAGAAAGTGTCACTGATGAAGAGAGGTCAGGGCGGCCAGTGATGAGCAGAACTGATGAAAACATTGCAAAACTTTGTCATATTGTGCATCAAAATTATCAGCTGACTGTGAGAAGGAGAGCAGACTAAGACAACATTGGTAGAGAAAGAGTTAAGAAGATCGTGGCTTTTGCATCACGACAATGCTCAGCTCACAGGACACTGTCAGTGGGGAGTATGGAACACGCTCCCTACTCACCTGATCTGGCCTCCAATGACTTTTTTTTTTTTTTACCAGAAGATAAAGGAAATTTTGAAAGGAAGACATTTTGATGACATTCAGAACATCAAAGGTAATACGACAACAGTAGCTTTGATGGCCATCCCAGAAAAAGAGTCCCAGAGTTTCTTTGGAGGGTAGACTAGACACGAGCATCAGTACACCTCCTCCCAAGGCGAGTGTTTAGAAGGGGCCGTCGTGAGAGTCGGCAATAGCACTTTTTCTAGGACCAGTTCACAAACTTAATTGTCAGACTTCGTATAATCAGCATCATCTAAGTTATCACAAACTGTTCTCCAGATGTATCAAATCACTTTCATTTCATATATGAGTCATTCTCTCTTCTCTGGACCTCTGCAAAAGTTCTTCCTTCCACAACAAGTGCTAATATATTTGCGGCCACTTCCTTGATTCATACTAAGGACCTAGCAGTTGTAACCACTCTTACTTTTGTGCCATGAGGTCAAAGCTGTTTTTCTAATAACACTAAGATGGCATCTTAGTGTGTTGGTGGTTTGCCAACCACCGCTTACTGATGATGTCATCGTAGTAATGATGTCGATGTTCTGACCCTGAAGAAATACCTCCAATTTCCTCCTTTTTATGTAGTTCGTAATCCGTCATTTTAGAATAGCAAGTCAAGGCTCGATGCCTGTATACTAAGATGGCATGTGGGTATACCAGCTTAGTATTGTTAGAAAAATAGCTTTGACCTCAAAGAACCATCAGGGGTATCCTGAGCACGTTTTGAAACCTCTGACTCGAAACATGAAGTTTCCTGAGAACTGGATCTGCCTTCTCAGTGCCCGTGTGTCCCCAAGGCCTACCTACCTGCTGCGTATAAAGATCCAGTAAAGATGTGCTGAATGAATAACTCAGTGTTCTCTTTGGCAAGTCCTTGTTTTCTGGTCCCTTTATTTTTTGGCAATTTTAATATTTTCAAAGCATTGTATGTAAAATATGCTAAACATTTCCCTCCCCCTCAGTGAGCGTTCTGGACCTAACTTCCCTTTCTTTGATCACTCAAGGTCATCACTGGCTGAAATACAGTGATGGCATATAGGAAACTGTCCTGGTGATAAACTGTCAGGTATTTACTTCACATAGGGGATGCTATTTGTTGTTTCTTGGTTTCTTTCTTGTTGATCTCCTTTACTGTTGATGGTTTGTTTGACAGCCACCATTTAACTGATGATGTCGATGTTCTGACCCTGAAGAAATACCTCACATTTCCTCCTTTTAATGTAGTTTGTAATCCGTAGTTTTAGAACAGCAAGTCGAATGTGCCTAAACAGATTCTGAGTTGCTCCTTGAATCAGCTGCAAGAGTCTTTTGTGCATGGATAGTCCAAGACGTATTTGGTTTTCTAGAGGCCTCTTTTTAGTTAGTTTCGGGTCCTGAGTCATCGCTTATCTCCTTCAAATTTTAGAATAGCCACATTTTGTATAGTTTTTCTGTGTGTATGATTAAAAAAAAATTTGAATACACCGACTTCTAATTCCAATGAAATGAAACCATATGTTTGTTGTTACAGAGATGAAGGTACATCTTGCTTTGAAAAATCTTCAAGTTGTCATAATGGAAACAAACTCAAATTACTGGAATGGAGAAAAAGGAGCTATCGCTACCATGTTAGAAGCTTCTGCTTAAACAGAATGTGAACATTCACTACTTATCTTTAAATGTTTAAACAGAATTTGAATGTTCATTGCTTCATCTTTACAAATTTAATTCTGAAACTTGTTAACTCAGTTTATAATGTGTATACCTCGTTCTATTGTTTGTTTGTTTGTTTGTTTTAGGATACATTAAAATTTGGTTTAATAATTCTTTGCAGCAAAAAAGAAAATCACATTTGTAGTGAACAAACAACACACATTTGGGAGCTATTATTTTTAACTACCATCCCATGAATTCATAGGGAAGAGGCCCCAGTAGCTCAGGGAGGCACCTTGCCATTGAATGTGACAAAACATTGACTTTTGAATTCATGGGAAATAGGTTCCAGCACCTTGTATCACTGTTACATGGGGTCTAATTGGTTATCCTGTGTGCTATGCTGTACACCTATTATGCCCTGAGCTCACAGAGAGTAAACAGGTTCTTGCACCTAAAAGCATGGGCCCACTGGTACTCCTGTGTGCTATGTTATATGCTTTATGCCATGAATTCACAGGGAATGGGTTCCAGGAGCTCAGGCTCCTTTCTGTTGGTTCTCTGGGTGGAGCAGGCTGGTGCTTCAGTTGAACCCAGGTACCTTTCTCTTGGGCTTCCTCTTTTTCTGATCATTTTCCTTCACACATTTCAGGAAGCTATCTCAGCTCTTAGAGTGATAAATATGCTCAATACTGAACATTAATCCTCTTGGCAAGAATCTTGCCCTTAACTTGTTTGTTTGCAACAGTGCCAACAGCATGCTGGGTAACATTGTAGACTCTTCCAGTTTTGCCATGGTAACATTTGTGTGGCATGCCTTTTTGAACAGTACCCATTCCCTTGATGTCTAAAATATCACCTTTCTTGTAGATTTGCACATATGTGGCCAAAGGAACAACTCCATGTTTTCTAAAAAGCCTAGAGAACATGTATCGGGCGCCTCTCCTTTTTCCCTTTGTGTTCGTCATTACTGAAAGATGGTGTCTCTGGCCGAAAGGAAGGTTATTCTATTGTTTTGTAATGTGGCTACAGAGTAACGGTGCTTTAAACTCATTTTAAAATACCACCTTAAAAATTAATAAATGTTTCATGTTAATTCTGTTT
>CAUYQV010058769.1:0-11085 GCA_963574575.1 Galagoides demidoff | reverse complement strand
TTTGTATTTCATTATAAAATAAAATGAAGTATTATTTTTTTGAGATCTTTAAAGTATGACAGTGGGGCTTTAATAGGGATTGTATTAAAATTATATATAGCTTTGGGTAGTATGGACATTTTAACAATGTTGATTCTTCCCAGCCATGAGCATGGTATGTTTTTCCATTTGTTAACACTTTCAGCTATTTCTTTTCTTAGAGTTTCATAGTTCTCTTTATAGAGATCTTTCACATCCTTTGTTAGGTAAACTCCCAAATATTTCATTGGCTTTGGCACTACTGTGAGTGGAATAGAGTCCTTGACTGTTTTTTCAGCTTGACTATTGTTGGTATATATAAAGGCTACAGATTTATGGGTGTTGATTTTGTAACCTGAGATACTGCTGTATTCCTTGATCACTTCTAAGTGTTTTGTAGTAGAATCCCTGGTGTTTTCCAGATATACAGTCATTTCATCTGGAATGAAGAGTAAAAGTTTGATCTCTTTAACCCTATATGGATACCCTTGATCTCCTTTTCTTCCCTAATTGCGATGGCTAAGACTTCCATTACAATGTTAAAAAACAGTGGAGATAATGGGCAACCTTGCCTGATTTGACTGGAAATGATTTCAGTTTAACTCCATTCAATATAGTATTGGCTGTGGGTTTGGTATAGATGGCCTCTATCAGTTTAAGAAATGTCCCCTTTATACCAATTTTCTTAAGTGTTCAGATCATGAAAGGATGCTTGATATTATCAAAATCTATTTCTGCATCAATTGAGAGAATCATATGGTCTTTGTTTTTAATTTATTTATGTGATGAATTATATTTGTAGATTTATGTATATTGAACCAGCCTTGAGACCCTGGTCATGGTGTATAAATTATGGTGTATAATTTGTTGATGTGTGCTGGATTCTGTTTATTAGGATCTTGTTGAATATTTTCACTTCAATATTCATTAGTGATATTGGTCTATAATTTTCTTTTCTTGTTGGGTCTTTTCCTGGTTTGAGTATCACGGTGATGTTTGCTTCATAGAATGTGTTGGGTAGTATTCCTTCATTTCTATACTTTGTAAAAGGTTGAGTAATTTAGGTACTAGTTCCTCTTTAAAGGATTGGTAGAATTCTGATGTGA
Organism: Galagoides demidoff; assembly: GCA_963574575.1. Lineage (NCBI taxonomy): Eukaryota > Metazoa > Chordata > Mammalia > Primates > Galagidae > Galagoides > Galagoides demidoff. The sequence continues at coordinate 9,961 of CAUYQV010058769.1, read as the reverse complement.
AGTCATCTGGTCCCGGGCTTTCTTTTTAGAGAGATTTTGCATAGTTGATGCTATTTCAAAGCTTGATATGGGCCTGTTCAACATTTCCACTTCATTCTGGCTAAGTCGAGGAAGGTGGAGTGCTTCCATGTATTGGTCAATTTCCTTCAGATGTTCATATTTCTGAGAATAAAATTTCTTGTAATATTCATTATGGATTTTTTGAATTTCTGAGAAGTCTGTTGTTATTTTGTCTTTGTCATTTCCGATGATGAAATTAGAGATTTTACTTTTTTTTTCCTGTTTAGGTTAGCCAAAGGTTTATCTATTTCATTGACCTTTTCAAAAACCAACTTTTTGATTTATTGATCTGTTGTATAATCCTGTTGTTTTCAATTTCATTTAATTCTGCTCTAATTTTGGTTATTTCTTTTCTTCTGCTGGGTTTGGGATTGGAATGTTCTTTGTTTTCCAGTTGCTTGAGATGTCCCATTAAGTTGTTAACTTCCTCTGTTTCTGTTCTCTTGAGGAACAGTTGCAATGTTATAAATTTCCCTCTTAGGTCTGCCTTTGCAGTATCCCAGAGGTTCTGATATTCATGTCTTCATTATTGTTTTGTTCCAAAAATTTTGTAATTTCCTTCTTAATCACATCTATGACCCAGCTATCATTCAGCATATGGTTATTTAGTTTCCATGTTTTTGTATGAGTATATAGATTCCTTTTGTTACCAAGTTCAACTTTTATTCCATGATGGTCTGAGAAGATGCAAGGAATAATTTCTATGCTTTTAAATTTTCTGAGGTTAGACTTGTGACCTAAGATGTTATCAATTTTGAAGTATGTTCCATGGGCTGATGAGAAGAATGTGTATTCTGGTTTCTTAGGATGAAATGTTCTGTAGATGTCTATTAAATCCAATTGTTGAATGGTTAAGTTTAAATCTAAAATTCCTTTGTTTAACTTCTTATTGGAGGATCTATCCAACACTGCCAAAAGGGTGTTAAAATCTCCAGCTATTATGGTGCTGGAGGAAATCAGTTGCTCATTTCTGTTAGAGTCTCTCTTATAAATTGAGGTGCATTCTGGTTGGGTGCATAAATATTAATAATTGAAATCTCATCATGTTGAATGTTACCCTTAACAAATATGAAGTGACCATCCTTATCTTTTCTTACTTTTGTTGGTTTAAAGCCTATTGTATCTGTGAATAAAATTGTAATACCTGCTTTTTTCTGATTGCCATTTGTCTGAATTATAGATGACCATCCCTTCACCCTGAGTCTATATTTATCTTTTAAGGTATGATGAGGTTCCTGTATGCATCAGATATCTGGCCTGAGTTTTTGTAGCCCAGCCAACCTGTGCCTCTTTAGAGGACAATTTAAGCCATTCACATTAATTGAGAATATTGATAAGGCTGGTAGAATTTTGGGTATCAAGTTTTTCGAAAGTCCAGTGGACATTTTTAATCCTTTTGCTACTGTGGAGTTGGAATTTGATCAAAAGCTTCTGAGTGAGTTTCCTTTTGTGGTGGAGGATTGTGTTGTTCATTATGGAGGATAGGTCTGAGGATATCCTGGAGAGCTGGTTTAGTTATGGTAAATTTCTTCAAGATGGGAATGTCATTAAAGTACTTAATTTCTCCATCATAGATGAAACTCAGTTTAGCTGGATACAGAATACTGGTTAAAAGTTATTTTGTTTTGGCTCGGCACCTGTGGCTCAATCAGCTAAGGCGCCAGCCGTGTACACCTAAGGTGGTGGGTTCGAATCCCCAGCCCGGGCCCGCCAAACAATAATGATGGCTGCAACCAAAAAATGGCTGGGCGTTGTGGCAAGCGCCCAGCTGCTTGGGAGGCGGAGGCAGGAGACTTGCTTGAGCCCAGGAGTTGGAGGTTGCTATGAGCTGTGATGCCATGGAGCTCTACCCAGGGGGATAGCTTGAGGCTCCGTCTCAAAAAAAAAAAACAAAAAAAAAAACACAGATTAATCCACAATAAGTCTAGGTTTTTCAATTTCTCTTCAAAGACAATTTCTTTTACTTTTTTGTTTTATCCTCTCTTTATTTCTTATGCCCATCACATGTTTCTCAACACAGGCAGTATTGGAGGGCAAAATACTGCCCCCCCAAATTTTGCCCCCAGGACGGCAAAATCAGTACTCGGAAAGCAAACCCCCCACCTTTACTCTACCTATAAAACACATAAACAGATTTGTAGTGTATCTGTGGTATTAAAACTTCATGGGCGGGGGGGCAGCGCCTGTGGCTCAAAGGAGTAGGGCGCCAGCCCCATATACCAGAGGTGACGGGTTCAAACCCAGCCCTGAACAAAGACTGCAAGAAAAAAAAAATTTCATGCAGGAGCAAATAAATAATTACCTAAAATGTATTCAAGGAGGCAATAATGGGGGGGGAGGGGAAAGCTGATGCCGTGCTAATAAATCCCATCATGGGTCCTTCCCCCTCTCCTACATTTCCCCCATCTTTTTAACCTGCCTTTGGTTACCTGGCATGGTTCTGCTTCTATCTTCCAGCTCTCTCTACAATTCTTTCCCTGCTATCTCAGTTTCGCTCCACCATCGGATCCACTGGAGCACAAACTGATCTTCCCACAGCTCCATTCCCACACCCATCTCTGCCTCACCACCCTGCCTGTCTCTTCTCTTAGTTGCGCCTCTGTTGGGACTAAGTCTGTCTTTCCCCTCTTGTTCCGCAGGTGCCTGGTCACTGCCCTCTGTGGGAACTCTGCCCGTGTGGCCTTAGCTAAGGAGCGGGGCGGGGCGGGATTCTGTCCAACCAAAGCTGTGCTGTGTTTCAGGATATGAAGAGATTGAATTCAGCCAGCTCATGTTCAAAGAAGACTTCCTCAACGACAGGTACTTTGGGGACCGCCTGCGGGGGCAGATCGCCACGGAGGAGCTGCACTTCGGGGAAGGGATCCACCGCAAGGCCTTCCGCAGCCGGGTGATGCGGGGCCTCGCGCCCGTCTTCAAGCCCGGCCACGCCTGCGTGCTCAAGGTGCACAACGCCGTCGCCCACGGGACCAGGAGCAACGACGAGCTCATCCAGAGGAACTACAGACTTGCAGTCCAGGTGGGTCCCTCTGCCCCCAAGGTGTCACGTCTGGGCTTCTGGTGGGAGAGAGCAGCTCGCGGTGACAGGCGGTGAAGATCAGACTTGGAATTGACCCGAGTACCCCCAAGAGGGTGCTTTTCTTCTTCTGGGGGTGGGGTGCGCAGGCTGCCACTGCGTTAAGGATGAATGTTGAAAATCACCTCTTAGTTCTCAGGAGTGATTTCCTGGCCTCCTGCCTGCTAGTTGAGCCTCTGCCAGCGCCTGGAGACACCTCACCAATTCTGACCCCAGATGTAATCATTCCTCCTCCTGGGAAGCCCCATGAAACCCCTGGGGGGATGAATCTACTTGGACATAGGATGATGTAGAAAGTGGGGGTTTAAAGCCACGCCTGATGCCAGAAACCCCAAGGATCCCAAGGACAGATAAAATCAGCAGTCGTTTCTGGAATGTTTTGTTTGGGTTGATTTTGTGGAGGGGAGGAAGGGTGGAGGATATTCAGAAGGGTCAGCATTTGTCTTGTTTTCTGCCTTCCTGAGTTTGGTTTAATGTTGACCTATAAACTATGTAGAGAGATTGGAACAGGTCCCTAGCTAAGGTCCCCCCTGTCTGTGCTGGACGCCACAGAACTCAGGAGACACAAGGGGACAGGAGAGGAGCCATTGGTTTCTCCCCCCTTCCCCTCCTCCCCCACTGATGCACTGATGATATTGCACTTTTGACACCAGCATAGGTGAGGCTGTCAGGAGAGGTAGGTCTACCTTTTTGCAAGCTACTTGCTCTTTTACCTTTAAAACTTTTACCTTTAAAACTGATAGGTTAAACTTAGATGAATCTCTCAGGTACTGTGAGCATTAAACCTCACAGTCCTGTGGCAGCGTTCTATAAGAGTTCATGCTAGTGTTCTGTGCAACTTTGTGCTTTGACAGTTATGTTCTTTTCTTCTCTGAATATACCCCTTTTTCTTTTTTCTTGCACTGGGTATTCCTTCTACCTCAAGTATGACCCAGTCCTGGAAAATCTCCCATCCAGAATCCCATTCAGATAGGCATCACAGAGTAGGAAGCAGAATCCACTTAGCTTTTCCCAAGTCGGAAATCTAGCCGAGGTGTTCATTATTTGCTGTTCCAATTACACCCTGGAAGAGGAATCACGATGGGAGTTCTCACAAGAAACCCTCAGGGCCCTGAGTGTTACCTGCCATCACCGTGAGGGTGTACCCAGTCCTCTAAGCCCTGGGGTGAGTTTCAGCCATGCTGGCTCTAGATATGGAATTCAGGGACACCTGGCCCTAGAGACCACTTGACCTTCAACTGGATAATTCCCTCACATCTCAGAGCTCCTCTGTTAGTGGCCGCCTCTGGATGGCAATAAATATTGCTTCTGAGACCCTAACAAGTGTGTGTGGGGTGGGAATCCACTGGCTTGACTGGTACTAGTGGAACTGTCTTCCCAGGCAGCACACTGTCTAAATTTCTTCTAATCACTTGGGTTTCTCATGTGTTTCAATGACACAGGAATGCTATGTTCAAAATACCGCCAGATACTATGCCAAGATCTATGCTGCTGAGGCACAGCCGCTGGAGGGCTTCGGAGAAGTGCCCGAGTAAGTGTGTCAAATCCCGATTTGTTGGGGACTTTGGGGGAAGGGGACTAGAGGTATGAGAAGGACCAGGACAAGTTTCAGCTTTCAGCTCCATGAGGGCCCTCGTGTTGCTCTCCTGCCTTTTACTGGGTCAGAGGTGTGCAGAGGGATATGGGATACATATGCTTTAAATAAATGTACAGATGGACGGATGGCTACGTGTGTGGATTAAGTCATCCAATAAATCCATGCAAATTCATTCATGTTAAATAGAAAAGAAAAGGTATATACTCTCATGGATATATATTGTCTAATAATAAACAAATATAAGAGGCTATCACAATACAATTAGTTCTATGACGAAAATAAGATGTGCCATTGTGTCAGAGAAGAGTGGATTGGATGACCAGGAGCAAAGTAACATAGGACCCTCCTTCTGGAATCCTCTAGAGGTAAATTACATGGATTACTTTTATCCACTCGTTGCCTAAATATTTCATGGCCCAAGCAAATGTGGGGGAATCTGGAGCCTGTGTTCATGGTTCTGCTCTCCTGGTGGAGAGCATAGTTGCATGCCTAAGTGAGAAAAGAATAGGCTTTGCCACTGCATGTTGGAAATTTCAGAGCAGCTTTTTATCCATTAGTGAAAACTGGGACTGGAAAGATGGAAGGAATTCTTATCTACGTTGCCTTTGTTAACCCCCAAATGGGAAAAATACTTTTTCTTAGGTGATACTTTGGGCAGACCACGTATAAAGTCTTTCTGCTCTTCCTCAAGAAATGCATCACATACTTATTTACTACACAAGTACTTCTCAGCAACTTCAAGAAAAATTAGTGTAATCCAGAGAAAAATCACTTACAATAGCTTTTCGGTTAAGTATACTAAGCCCGCCAGCTGGGCTGAGTTAAGGTTTCATGTTGTAAGAAGTTGGCTGTGTTCTTTCTTGTCAATCTCTCCTCCTCCTGGTCTCCATACTGTTAAGTTCTTCTTCCCAGGGCAGAAAAGACGGAACCCACTAATCAATCCCACCACGTGCAGAACCACAGTGCCCTCCTGTGGGAACAGACCCATGCTTTGTGTGGCATGACTCTTACATGATTCGGGGCCCTTTCTAAGGAAAAGAACGCAAAATTATGAGTATCAAGATTGATCTAGGGAAGCGTTTTTCAACCTTTTTTATCTCAAGGCAAACTTGAATCTATAGTTACAAAACTTTCATGGCACACTTAAATTATATTGATTTTTAAAAAATGTATAAAGGACTTGGTCCCCATTGCTCAGTGGTTAGGGTGCCAGCCATATATGGTGGGGCTAGCAGGTTTGAACCCAGCCTGGGCCTGCTAAACAACAGTGACAAGAGTAAAAAGAAGAATATATTTACTGTGTACTGTGCTTTGAACTTTTTTCAAAAATAATTTAATTAATGATCTTTAAACTTTTCATGGCATACCAGGGTGCTTTGGCACATGGGCTGAAAATAGTGATCTAGGGGCTTAGAAGGGGCGTAGGCAAGGGATGGATGCAGGGGTTGCTTAAACAGCTCTGTCAGTATCACAGTGAGTAGGCCACTGTCCTGAAGGTCGATGAGGACATTTTTCCATCTTGAATGCCTGGCTCCCTGCCTGGCAAGGGGAGAATGTGTGAGCATGAGTGATGGAGTAGATAGAGAGAAAGTAGGGCCCTCAGAAGGGCGTCGGGGCCAGATCCATGTTCAGAGGATCCCACAGTCAGAACACACACACACACTCATATACACACTCATACACACACACAGCTGCCCTGCATATTTCCAGCCTTCTCTGACACCCCACATGGCCCTGGATTTTCCCCTGCCAGCCCCCTGAATGGACCCCTACGTTTATCTCCAGACATTGAAGCAGCCTGGAGTTCTCTTTTATGAAGCTTGTGGGGTCTTAGAAAGAAAGCACTCCCTGTTTGGGTAGCTTCTATTTTTGAATTCATGAATATCAACACAGTCACATTGTCTATGCAAATGACATCCCGCTGGGCAGAGGCCAGGCCTAATTAAGAACCTGAATAATGGCCAGTTCTAGTTTCTGCAAAATTAATAAGAACCCAAGCAAGCTGAGAACGCTTTTGCTCTAAGGATCAGTGGGCAGAGGGGTTCTCAGAGGGTCCTCAGGAGGAAAACAGGATGCTCCAAATCCTGCAAAAAATGACAAATCTTGACAAAGGGATCCTTGGTGGCTGGGCCAATTCCAGGGAGACAGGCAGAGGTCCACAGCCTCACATATACCCACTCCCATCTGGCTGATATTTAAAATTTCTTCAACAAAACAGAAAGAGCTTCTTTGAAGTTAAATTTGAAACATTGCTCCAGATGACTCTAGCGTGACTCTCCCTCAGAGGGTGCTGGTGTCGAAGGGCTGCCTGCTTCGTTTCCCTAGAAAGACCCTGGTCTGGTTCAGAGTCTGCTCGAGAGATGGCTTCTGTGTCCTCATGCATAAGGGAGAGTCACACATTTTTTCAAGGAAATACTTGTATAAAAACAGAGGACCATAAATATTTGCCCTTCCAAGGGTCTGGGAGCTTAGTCCAAAGCAGCTGCCTGCACCTGTGATTCCTTTGAAGTGTTGTCTTTTATAGCTTTTAAATTTGTTTGAATTTTGTATCCTTCTTGTCTCAATGTCTATATTTGTTTTAAGAAAAAAAAATCTATATTTTTCCAATCACCTTTGACTCAAGTTGACACCCACATGGAGCTTTTAGCCCCCACCCCCCACCCCGGCACAGCCCTGGTGGAGAACTCTCTAGAATTCTCTCAGCTCTCATGGGGGCCAAAGCAAGTGGCGGCGGGACCAAAGGCTGCTGCTGAAAGGCAGGGTCTCTGTCTCATTCACTTTTGCTCTCCTGGTTCAAATTTGAGATTCTGCACAAGCTACTTGGTTGATGTTTACTGAATGAACTGATAATTTCCGTTTTTACAAATTGTCTGTCCCTGAGATGGGGCAGATGTGGGAGGCTGGGAAAATGAGTTCTTCCATTTTGCTGTGTTGAATCTGAGATACCCATTAGATATGGAGTGCAGGGGTGGACAGACCACTGGATGTGTGGGCAGGACTGGGGAGAGGGGGCTGGGCTGGAGATATACTAGAGGTCACTAGGGGTGTGTGCAGAGAGGGAAGAGTCATCTCAGGGCTGGACAGAGCCTAAATGTTGGGGAGATGGTGGGGGAGCCGACCAGCAAAGGAGCTAGAGGAAGTAGCCAGAGAAGCAGGGGAGGCCGGGAGGAACCGGAGGCCTTTCAGACCATGCTTCAGAAAGAAGTGAGAGAGTGACCATGTCCAGAGCTGCGGGAGGGGAGGGCTAGGAGGAGGGGTCTGTGGTACCCTTGACAGAAGCTTCTCTGGAGAGAAGGCTCCTTTGAGATGTTAGAGAGAGGGAGGAGAGGAGGGATGGGACACAGAGGGTCTGCTTGGGATCTGACTTGCGAAGCAGATGTGATGGAGTTGGGTGGGCTGTGCAGTTTCCACAGCGTGTTGCTGCACTGTTGGGAATGACCCTGTAGAGGGAAACATTGGTGGAGGAGAGTGAGGCTGGGGAAGGGATGTGGATGATCTGGGGTGAGAGGGGGAGGCAGGAAAGAGTCACCTAGGAGACGCGACAGCGAATGGGCAGATGCTGAAGACCCCCTCCCGTGTCTGGTCTCCACCCCACGTCCTGCTGCTGCCATTACTGTGCAGCTCCCCCCCATCTCCTTGCTCTGCCCCTCCCCCAGCCCCTCTCCAGCAGAGTCTGCGCAGAGCAGCACTGATCCTCCTAACACAGAGGCCTGAACATGTTCCCCCTCTTGCCCAAAACCTGCCAATGGCTTCTCATCCAACTCAATGTCAAGGGTAGAGTTTTCCGAGTGGCCTCCCAGTTCCCCAAAGCCAGGCTTCCTGTCCCCTCCCTGCCTTGCTCAGCACCTGCCACCATCCCATTCTCCCCTGGCTCACTGCACCCCAGCCATATGCTGAGTGCTCTGCCCATAGACACCCTTTTCCATTTGCTGTTCCTTCTGGAATGCTCTTGCCACAGATGACCTCATGGCTCCCTCCTCACTACCTAAGGGTCTCTGCTCACATGCTCTTTATTCATTAGCAAGGATGACTCTGACCTCCCTAAGCAGAACAGCAGCCCCTTCCCCACCCTGGTGCTACCTATGCTCTGTTCATGGAGCACAGAGCACCACACATTTACTTCTTTAGTATCTGTCTCCTTCATTTCAAGGTGAGGTCTATGAGAGCAGAGCCTCTTTTTCTTTATCGCTGTTATGGGGAATCACATCTAGAAAAGCATCTAACACAGAGAGGCCACTGAATAAAATTCATTGACTGAATGAAAGGAAAGAAGGATAAATGGATGGATAAGTGGAAGGAAGGAAGGAAGAAGGAGGAATGGATAATTTGGGTATAGTCACTAACTAATGGATCCTTAAGATAAGACTATATTAATGACATTTGCTTCTATATGAATAATTAGACTCCATCCTAAGGAGGAATTTTAAAGAACAAATACAAAACACAAACATATCCTCTTACTCATTGGATAGTCATTGAGAGGATCTTTAAACCTAATCGATAGAGGAGAGTAATTCTGTAGCTTTCAGTGGCTTCAGGTGATGGCGGAGCGTTGTGGAAGGCTTTCTTCCTATCTGAGAACTTGGATACCTGTGTTCTCTTCCCTTCCAGGATCATTCCTATTTTTCTTATTTATCGGCCTGAGAACAATATCCCGTATGCAACAGTGGAGGAGGAGCTGATTGGAGAATTTGTGAAATATTCCATCAGGGATGGAAAGGAAATAAACTTCTTGAGAAGAGAATCAGAAGCTGGTCAGAAATGCTGTACCTTCCAGCACTGGGTCTACCAGAAAACCAGTGGCTGCCTGCTAGTCACGGACATGCAGGGTGAGGAACTTGACCTGGGCTCCAGGGATGCCGTGGACCTGTGATGTCCCTGGGGGGAGAGAGGGCAGGAGGGAAGGGAAAGAGAGGTCTGCTGGGTGCCTTCAAGCACCTTGACCCTTACAAGATGTTACTAATCTCTCATCAGAAACAAAGTTTAACAAAGGAGCCTGAAATGACCAGCCAGATGGTGTAGTAAAGTTCATCTTAACAGTTCATGCCAAAAATGCCTTCCCATTACAGCACATAGCCAAAGACGGACTTTATTTTTTTTTTTTTTTTGAGACGGAGCCTCAAGCTATCCCCCTGGGTAGAGTGCCATGGCATCACAGCTCAGAGCAACCTCCAACTCCTGGGCTCAAGCGAGTCTCCTGCCTCCGCCTCCCAAGTAGCTGGGACCACAGG
>CAUYQV010058763.1:0-12648 GCA_963574575.1 Galagoides demidoff | reverse complement strand
ATTCTAGCCATGGTGGATCCTACTTTTGTTGCCATTGCTCCCCCTTTGTTTCGCCTCCCCCAACAATATAGTTATCTTCTGACCACATTTTGTTTTTGTTGTTAAAGGTGTTTTTTTTTCCTTGTTTTTTTTTTTTTTTTTTTTTTGAGACAAAGTCTCAAGCCATTGCCCTGGGTAGGGTGATGTGGTGTCATAGCTCACAACAAACTCCAACTCTTGGACTTAAGTAATCCTCTTGCCTCAGTTTTTCTATTTTTAGTGGAGACAGGGGTCTTGCTTTTGCTCAGGCTGGTCTTGAACTAGTGAACTCAAGCTATCCAACTGCCTCGGCCTTCTGGAGTGCTAGGATTATAGGCATGAGCCATGTACCCAGCCTGCTCATGTGTTTTTGATTTTGCAGGCCAAGTTATTCTAGCTATTTTAATGTCTACATTTTGGGGGATTCAGAAATATGCTATTTCTGCCATATTTCCAGAATCCCTTAAAGAAGTGATGGTTTTTAACAATCTTAATTAATAAAAAATTTCTAGAAAAAAAATTACAGGCTATAAAATCAGCATGTTCATAAATTTCTTCTAAAAGTCACTCTCCATAGCTAATTCCTCTGTGACAATATGTATTCTCCTTCAAAATGAACAGCATGGGATAAGTAAACAGACCTTGAGCCCTGGGAAGTATCAGACAATGGCATAATTTCCACTAGCAAACTATAAATTTGAACCATTTGACCTAGGGAATTATTAGTTAAATTAAAAGATAAAGGCTCAGTGCCCATAGCTCAGTGGTTAGGGCGCCAGCCACATATACCAGGGCTGGCAGGTTCAAACCTGGCCCAGGCCTGCTAAACAACAACAACTACAACAAAAAAATAGCCGGGGATTGTGGTGGGTGCCTATAGTCCCAGCTGCTTGGGAGGCTAAGGCAAAGGAATCACTTAAACCCAAGAGTTTGAGGTTGCTGTGAGCTGTGATGCTATGGCACTCTACCAAGGGTGACAAAGGCAGACTCTGTCTTAAAATAAGTAAAAAATAAATAAATAAAAGATAAAGGAATCCCCTATTTATACAGAACCTACTATATGTACCTAAAGCTAAATATCAGAGATAGTATCTAGATAAGATGAATTATTGCTTATCACAGCAATGACTTCTATGTGGCTCTCAATTTTAAAAACTAAACATATGCTAAAACACTCTGAAAGACTACTACCAAAATATTAATGGGAATTTTCCTCTACTACTAAAATTATAGGTGATTTCTCTTTTTGCTAATTTGTATTTTAGAAATGATTTCCAAAATGAAAAATTAAGTTTCTTACAAAAATGCTGAAAACAACTTACGCTAGAACCATGTTGTAATCTGAGTGGTTGAACATATAACCTCCAACAACCCACATTATATTTCCATTGACCACAGCTTTATGGGATGCTCTGGGAAGTTTTAAGTTAGAATATTCCTCTCGAGTCCAAAATGACTGGTTAGCTGGCACTGGAATTGAACATCCAGGTCCTAATAAAACACAATAAATTAGCTTTAAAAAACTGCAGTTTAAAAGCTATTACATATTTCTAGTTTTAATCATCTAAATGTAACAAATACTTAAAGAATAGTCTTTCCTGTAGCATCTAAATATCAGACAAATCCTTTTAATTAGTGCTTTTAAATTTACTCAAAGTACTGACCAAGTGTAATCCCTAAAAAACTCAAAATCACATACTTTTTAATGATGACTTGACTACATCCAGGTTAGGTTTTCTTTCATTATGAAATACTTGCTTCACCAGCTCTCAGGAGAAAGACTAGACAAATTATTAATTCAAACAAAAACTTTAGAGCTAAAATGTACAGCTGTCCCTCGGTATCCACAGGGGACTGGGTTCCAGGACCCCTACATATACTGAAGTCCCTAACATAAAATGATATAGTATTTGCATAAAACACATTCTCTCATATACTTTAAATTATCTCTAAAATACTTACAAACCTAATACGATATAAATGCTATATAAATAGTTATTGTACTACATTTTTTAAATTTATATTATTATTTCATTGTGTTTTCCCCCAAATATTTTTGAAGCACCACTGGTTAACTGTGGAACCTGCAGATGCACAACCCATAGACACAGAGGGCCAACTGTAATGATTAGATCTGGGAGTAATAATACAAACTATTCATTTTCTGGTAAACCAAGAAACTTAAACAGATGCAAGAGACAGACTCCATTCTTTGGAGGTTTAGAGTCTGAGCAACGTGCACAATGGTAAATACTTCAATTATTAATTCCTCAATGCTGGCGAACACCTTCCCCCCCCCCCAATAAGAATTTAAACAAGCAAATTTCTTCCAAAATGGAAAGATTCTAAGGAAGGGCGAAGTATATAAAGAAAACCACTAAATCAATAACAGTTACTATCGCCTACCCCTGGAGTTCCCTAAAGCTTCTTTAATAATCTATTTCTATAGATAATACCATTAGCTGACTGTATTGAGACTTAATGTATAACTGACCCCAAATTTCTGTTAACTTAGACAACACTTGTGAGGAAATGTCATTATTGTCAGCTCTTTTCCACCTCCCATGGTTCTCTGTCATGTCCTCTTGCGGCTAAGACCAAGTTCTCCAACTTTCATAAATGAATTGCAAAGAATATCCTACCCCTTCACAGATCTAAAAAGACCACAATTGTGTGAATTTGAAAGAGTTATAAGCAGCTGGATAAAGGCATGTAAGAAGCTGGAAGCTGGATAAATGTTACCTGATAGTTGATTAACATAAATTTCATAGATGTTAAGGATACAGTCAAGCTACATTTTATTAAATTGGGAATATTCTGTAAAAATGGAAAGAAAATGAAAAATAAAAGAAGCTCCTACCCTGCCACTCTGAGAAACAGGAGCATCCTCTGACATCACTTGAATTGCAGATGCCTCGATAAGGAAAACCACAGTTATTTGTACAATAAGGAATGTCACATGCTTCACCACTCCAGTTTTCAGAACATTCGCACTCAACAGTGTTGCTGGTATTACTGATCTTGCATTCTCCTCGGCCTGAGCAATTATTCGGACACATGTCAAAACTATAAAAATAGTATGGAAAATTAAGTTAACACAAAGCAACACTTCAATTAATTTAGCAGAACTTCTTCCTAACAATGTTTAAGAACCTATGTTCTCAATTCATTCACAAGCACAAGTGCAATATATCATTCAGCCCAAATGGGGCCACTCAGCATGGCACAGCTAGGATACAAATAATGAAACAAATCAACCCTGCTGACTTCTCATAAAAGAACAAGAATAAATAACTCAAAAGTCAAAGAAATTATAAAAAAGGAGGAGATGTATGCAATATTGTCCAGGCTTTTCTCTAGGGTGACATGACCATCCTATTCTTCTTGGTAGCCCACTAATTATAAGCATTACAAAACTGCCAAATTCATGCTTGCAAGTTTGGGCAAGAAAAGAATAAAACTAACTGCCAACAATACATTACCACCCTAGTGGTATTTATCCCTTTGTATAGCTCTGAAAATTTGTAGAATTTAAGATTATTTCCCAGGTTGGTTATATTTAAAATTTCATAGTAACTATCTATTCATTTCAGACGGACAAAGAAGGGCCAGTTTAGCTTAAGAATTTAACTATAATGTGTCTCATATAACATAAGATAACTATATTGACAACACTTTGGAACAACACAGTTCAGATTTTAAAAAGGGGTAATAAATGGTCTATCAGGGTACTTTGAGAGATAGATTCCTTCTTCTACTGAGTATGTGGCAACTACTAATACCTGTTAAATTATACTTGGCAAAAACTCCCAATGTTTTTACTCATTAGCAGGTAAAATGTCCCTGTCTTTCAGGAGAAGCTCAACAGCAGTAATACCCAGGTGGAATCCGTGCAACCCCACTTAGTTGACAATTTACTTAATGCTTTCTCATCAGTCTCCTCAATTATAAAATGAAGAGAAATACAGTGCCCATGTCTCACTGAGTTTTTAGAACATTTAATAAGAAAATCTATGCTAACTGCCTAGCACAATACAATGCCTGGAACATTTTTATTGCTGAAACAAAATACATAGTCAGTTCAATAAAATCACAAATACTAGACTCAAATATCTTACCTGTAAGTAATATTAAATCCAGTCAAATTATAAGCAGCATCGCTAAAAAAATGCAGCAGGGCATAACCTGATGTGGCAACCACCTCAGGGACAGTCTCGTTGCCATCTCTCTCAGGAACGATGAGGCCACTGAAACAAAAACACAATTCTTACAGAGAGAAGCAAAGACACATCCAACTGTGGCAGACACAACTAAAACCTGGAAATCGTCCTTATGATTTTAAAACCTAGATCAAGAGAGAGGGGCAAATCCCTGTGATCCATACACAGTGATACCCTGTGAGTTCCGGACATTGTTAGCTCTGGACTCTTCAGAAACAGATCTGAATCTTTTGTTAGGTTCCCTTTATTTTGGGTTATATTTCTAACAACATTTGAAATCAATAGCCCTATTCATTTTTTTTTTAACTTTTCAGAGTGTTCCTTTGAAAAACTGAGCAAACCTCCACAATCACATAAAGCAATAAATTTTATGAGTTGATAAATACCAAATATATACTACTGCACTACATGAAATATTTATACTGGATATAAAGTATTTATTTATGTAAAAATATAAATAAAGAAGCTAAATAAACACCTAGAACCCCCAAACCATTAGCATTCTGATGCATTTTCTTGGCTTTGTTGTTATCATGTTCATTTTATATTCTATTTTACAAATAATATACCATAAGCATTTCCTATACCACTAAAAGCCCTCTAGGTTCTCCCTAAGACCCCAATCTGAGTCCAGCATATAATAGATTCTAAATAAGCATTTGCTGGGTGCCTGGATAAGGAAAAGAATTATTGTAAAGAAATTCTAATAAAGAAATTCCTAATTAGGAAAAGAATTACTGAATCAAGGGGTCTAAAATGATGGCTTTAAGATTCATGATCCATAATACCAACTTGCTTTCTGGCAGAGAGATGCTGATTAGAAATCCTATCAATACAGGATAAAAGGGTCCATTCCACCTCACCTTGCCAACAAACGATCCTATTTTTGTTTTGGTAATTTAAAAAGTGACTTTTTTAAACTGTGGTTTTGAATTCTTTTATTCTCCTATGGTTAATCTTTTTTCTTACATTTACTTGCCATTTGCACTTCTTTGTATGTTCATGACTATTGCCCCATTATGGATTCACCATCACCATGTTCAATAAAAGCCTAGATCCTTTCCAGCCCCGTGCAATTTGCTACACACACACACAACTCCACCCAATGAAGAAACCATCTCCCACTGCTCTCTTCCTTTCACGCAGTAAGCCCAGCCCCCATACTTTCCTGGAGCACACACCAGGGCCTATGACAATCTTTTTTTTCTTTTTTTTTAAACAGACAGAGTCTCACTTTGTTGCCCTTGCTAGAGTGCCATGGCATCACAGCTCACAGCAACCTCCCGTTCTTGGGCTTAGGCAATTCTCTTGCCTCAGCCTCCCAAGTAGCTGAGACTACAGGCGCCCAACACAACGCCTGGCTATTTTTTTTGTTGCAGTTTGGCCAGGGGCCAGGTTGAACCCACCACCCTCAGTATATGGAGCCGTGCCCTACTCACCGAGCCACAGGCACTGCCCAACCTATGACAATCTTAAATGCTCATTTGCTATGACCTAGCAATTCTACTTCTTTGTAGAAGAAATACTTGCTCATGTATACAATAACAAATATATAAGAACTCAAACTGCAGCACTATTCAGATGGCAATAGGTTGAAAACCACCTGAATGCTCATCTACCAGGAGCTGGCTGAATGAGCCATCACACATTACACAGGTCTACAGGACTAATACAGGCAAGGAGCTTCTCAGGCATTCTGATTAGGGGGTGAGGCAACCTGCAAACAAAGGACCCAGTGTTTGTGTACATTTGCATGTACTTAGGGAAGTGCATATAAAAATGACTAGATGAGTACATAAGCAGGGAATGAAGATGAGCTGGGGATGGGATTTTTATTTAATTTTTACTATGAAGACAGAACTCTAGGACTCTGAAGACTCTGAGAGTACTCCACAGCTTATAAAACAGTTAACACATTTGCTACTATATACTACGTATTCCACTAACAGATCTTTACTAAGCACTTACTACTTGTGAGGCACTGCACTGGGTACCAGGAACATAACATAGTGAAAAAGACTATGTCCCTGCCCTCATAGAGTTCATGTTAGAGAAATGACAAACCCAGATACAACCCCACACACAGGTGTGTGTATATATAACACCAGGTGTGCGCATATGTAATAAAGCAGAGGAAAAGAAGAGAAGGGGGTACTTTAGAAAGGGCAGTTGAGGAAGGCAGTTGAGGAAGAAGTGACATTTAATCAGAGACCTAAATGAAGGGTTCAGCCATCATCATGCTTTCACCAGTTATATATACCAGAATCCCTTCAAATGCAGAAGGCATTAAGTACTGGCAAGAGCAGGGCCACTAGAAACAGGAATATCAAAAGCAATATGCCCATAAGATACACTAGCACATTAGAGAACTGAGGACTCAGTCATATGTAAGAAGCTCTATACTCTCATTCTCCCAGCATGAATTTCAGGAACAAGAAGACATGAGCTCCAATTGTCACTCCATATGCCTGGGCATGTCACTGCTCTCTCTGAGCCTTGATTTCCTCAAATGCACAATGAAAGAAATCCTGTTTACATTACAGTGCCTTAATGACAATCAAACTGCTAAAGCATGTGACACACTTAAACAACACCTCACACTAGCAGGTGCTCCGGAGTGATGGCTGATGGTTACATGGTGGGGACATTTAAGTGTGTAGAATGAACGACATTACTGACTACAACCACATCATGCTAGAGAAAGTGGGTCGGTTTCCTCACTGTCAGAGAGCCACAGGTGTTCACCTCTTTTCACTTCAAAAACTTAAAATTGTAACAGCTTTAGAGTGTGCTGGTTTCTCTCAGTGAGAAAACAAACAACTGGTTTTTAACTTAACTTCCTTAGAGTAAATGAACACAAACACAGCCTCACCAGCATACAAAGATGATGGGAAGTGATGAGAGAGGAAGAGGTACTGCAGGTGCACTCTTCAGCTGTCACCCTGAACCACCTCCCACCTCCCTCCCTGTTGCCCTCAGGCAGATCAATAAATTCAGGCACAAATTAGGCTGCAGCCAATTGTTCAACTTGAGCAAATCAAGCACTGCCTATCTTTGGGTTGCTCATAATCTTATGTTTTAAACCCAGACCACTATTTGCACTCATTTTGAAAAGCACTGAACTGTCAGGCATGGTGGCTCATTCCTATAATCAAAGCACTCTGGGAGGCTGAGGCAGGTGAATTGCCTAAGCCCAGGAGTTCAAGACCAGCCAGAGCAAGACTCCATCTCTAAAAAATAGCTGGGTTATAGTCCCAGCTACTTGTGAGGCTGAGGCAAGAGAATCACTGAGTCCAAGAGTTTGAGATTGCTATGAGCTGTGATGCTACGGCACTCCACTGAGGGTGAAAAAGTGAGACTCATCTCAAAAAAAAAGAAAAAAGAAAGAAAGAAAATTACCAAACTTTTTTTTTTAATATACCTGAAATTCAACATAATTGTCAAAGACAAATATGGACTCTTGGGCTCTCTGAACATACCTGGGTATCACCTAACTTTACCAACTAGACTGTGTAAGCTGACTTAGCAACCCTCAGTTTGACATACCTACCTACCTTATAAGACTATAAGAACAAGTGCAGAGACATGTGGAAAGTAAGGCAGATTCCTAATGTCAGGGCCAAATAATAGTGCCAGGCTGGGTCTACACTTAGGACTAGTGAAGGAGGGTCTAAGAACAGGAGAGAGGCACCGGCCTGCGAGTAGCTTCTCTAAGTGTGCTTTAGTCTGACCCTGTTCTCAAAGGGATGCTGGATAGGCTGACCCCGGCTTTCACAAGGCTTCCTCTCATCACAGTCTAACAACTGCCTCATCATATAGGACTTCCTTTAAAAATAAATAAATAAATGCTCTAAAATGAATAATGCCCTTTTGAAGCCTTCTCAGGAGGAAAATCACTCCCCCTGCTCCATCACCCATATCACCTCCGCATTCCCTACCAACTGATTCTGGGAGAGTGCCTGCTCCACGAAGGTGCTCCACACATGCATCTGTTGAATTCACAGCAAAATCGTAACACTGTAGAGGTGGAAGAGTCTTAAAGATAAATTAATCCGTGGTTCTCACACATGTCTAGTAATGGAACTGTGTATGTTAAACAAATTTTATTCAGAACTTCAATATACAAGAGAAAAATGTGATCCACCAGTTCAGAATCAAACTAAACTTCATAGTTTGCAGCACCCCCAGAGAGACCACAGACTGAACCAACACAGTACACTACCTTCATTTTCTGTTTTAGAGGTCTAGAGCCTTAAATGACCTATTCAAGTTAACATGGAGACTAAGGCAGAATGCAAATTTAAAGTCCACGTTTTGGCTCAGCGCCTGTGGCTCAATCGGCTAAGGCGCCAGCCACTACACCTACGGTGGCGGGTTCGAATCCCCAGCCAGGGCCCGCCAAACAACAATGATGGCTGCAACCAAAAAATGGCCAGGCGTTGTGGTGGGTGCCTGTGGTCCCAGCTGCTTGGGAGGCGGAGGCAGGAGACTCTCTTGAACCCAGGAGTTGGAGGTTGCTATGAGCTGTGATGCCATGGCACTCTACCCAGGGGGATAGCTTGAGGCTCTGTCTAAAAAAAAAAAGAAAAAATTTTTTGTAAAGACAGTATCTTGCTATGTTGTCCAGGTTGGTTTTAGACTCCTGGCTTTAAGTGATCCTCTCGTCAGCTTCCCAGGGTGCTAGGATTATAGACAATAGCCACTGTGCCCAGCCATCAAAAATGAGTTTTGACGGTACATCATGACATAGAGTGTTACACCTCTCTGGAGAACTCCTTCATGCCCCCATCTCTCTTTCTCTCTAAGAAAACCACTGTTCTTGCTGTTTTCCACCTTCCATTAGTTTTGTCTGCTCTAGAATGTCATAGGTGTGGAATCTTACAGCGTGTGGCCTTTTGTGCCTGGCTTCTTTCACTCAAGGTAGTGCTTCTGGGATGTGTCCATGCTAATGTCTAATTCGTGGATCATTATGAAAGTTTTGAGATACACAAAAATCAAGAAATGTAAAATCTGCTCAGATGGAAATAAAGGAAGCCCTCCCAGCAAGAGCAATAAGCTGACCAAGTTGAAACTTGCACCAGTAAATCAGAAAGGACACACTTGACTTGTTTATTGGAATTGAAATAATGGACCATAACACTTACCTGTCTCAAAACTTTTTTAGTGACCTGTGTATCAGTCACTTGTTCCTTTTCGTGGCTGAGTAGTATTTTCCTCGCTATTTCTTCTTACTGAGTTCTTTTCACAGAATAATGGTTTCACTGAGTTGTAATTCACACATGGTACAATTTCTTATGTAAAGTGTGCAGTGCAACAGGTTTTATATGCTAACAGAGTCTTGTAACTGTGGTTACATCAATTTTAGAACATTTTCATCACACCTGCCCCCAAAAGAAATCTTGTACCCATTAGCAGTGACCTCACAACAGCCTGGCCCCTGGCAACCAATGATCTATTGCCTGTCTCTATAGATGTGTCTATTCTGGACATTTCATAGAAACAAAATAATGCGTTATCTTGCTGAGTGCTGAGTTCTGAATTATCTGAGCCAGCCAGCCCTTCCTTCCTTCCATCTCTCTCTGTTGTCCTGGCTAGGGTGCTCAAGGGATCCTCTTGCCTCAGGCTTCCAAGTAGCTGGGATGACAGGTGCCTACCAGGACACCCAGCTAGTTTTTCTATTTTTAGTAGAGATAGGAGTCTCACTCTTGCTCAGGCTGGTCTTGAACTCCAGAGCTCAGGTGATCCTCCTGCCTCAGCTTCCCACCCTAAGAGGGTGTTAGCCAGCCCTCTTGATATTTTACTTTGTGTGACACTCGGGGCAGCCCTAGAAGTGAAGTCCTACTTTTATCTCCAATTTACAGATGACTCAATCTAAGAGAAACTGACCACCTCGCCTGGGGTCTCAGAGCAGGCAGTGGCAAGTTTGGGGTTCATGAAGTCTGGCCCAGGCAATCCTAAAAATCTCCCTCACCCAAATCCTCCCAGCTTCTCAGGGGTAGAGAACTGCCCAGGTGCACAGTGAGGCCTCCTTGAAAGCTGAGTGAATTTCCACCACCCCACTCCCACCCTTCAGGTGTACATGTTCCTGGTGAAGTGGCAGGACCTGTCAGAGAAGGTGGTCTACCGGCGCTTCACGGAGATCTACGAGTTCCACGTGAGTGTGGGAAGAGGGAAAAGGGAGGGGACACCTACCCAGCCTCAGCCCTGCCCCTCAGGGAGGACCCAGCCCAAGCAGTGGTGTGAACAGTAGAACCCAGAATACTCCCAGCCCACACAGTGAAGGGGGCATTTATTTTTTTTAACTTTTTCTTTTTCTTTCTTTCTTTTTTTTTTTATTAAATCATAGCTATGTACATTAATACTATCATGGGGTACAGTGTGTTGTTTCTATATACAATTTGAAATACTTTCATCCATCTGGTTAACATCGCCTTCATATCATTTTCTTAGTTACTGTGTTAAGACATTTAGAAAGAGTCACATGTACCCTTATAGGATAAACCATAGACGTGATCCCACCAATCACCCTCCCTCTACCCCCCTCCCCTCCCCTCCCTCTACCCTAACTTTTTCTTTCTCAAAACATTTAAGAAGTTTTTTTGAAGATGATAAAATGAAGAAATACAAGGTTCTCATTTTAAAGTAAAATTGACAGCATTTTCCAGAACTTTCTTAGTCCTGATCCATTCTTTCTTTCTTTTGTTTTTTTTGCAGTTTTTGGCCAGGGCTGGGTTTGAACCTGCCACCTCAGGCATATGGGGCTGGCGCCCTACTCCTTTGAACCACAGGCACCACCCACCATTCTTTCTTTTCTTTTTTTTTTTTTTTGAGACAGACCCTCAAGCTATCCCCCGGGTAGAGTGCTGTGGCATCACAGCTCACAGCAACCTCGAACTCCTGGGCTTAAGCAAGTCTCCTGCCTCCACCTCCCAAGTATTTGGAACCACAGGCGCCCACCACAATGCCTGGCTATTTTTTTTGTTTGCAGCCATCATTGTCCCGGGCTGGATTAGAACCTGCCACCTTGAGCCACAGGCACCGAGCAGAGATTTTTTTTTAATTCATTCTTTTTTTCACCATAACCCCCATTCCCCTCTCTCCTCCCCTCTCCCTGCTCCCTCATTCCCCTACCCCACCCATTGTATTAGCTCATTTACTGCCTTCTTATTTTTTTTTTAACTGCCTTCATATTAGAATTGAGTACACTGGATTCTTGCTTCTCTGTTCTTGTGATGTTTTACTAAGTAGAACATGTTCCACCTCCATTTTGTTTGGTTTATCAAATATCAGGTGCTGAAAGATGTTAATTTCATCGCATTGTTTTCTATTTGGTTCCAAATGTCAATGTCTCTATTTTTATGCCAATACCATGCTATTATGATCACTATGGCCTTGTAGTATAGCCGGTGATATTCCAGCTTTGTTTTTATTAATAAGAATTATCTTGTCTATACAGGTTTTTTTCTGGTTCCATACAAAACGAAGAATCATTTTTTCCAAATCTTGACAGTATGATGATGACATTTTAATGGGGATTGCATTGAGTCTGTAGATTTCTTTGGGCAGTATAGACATTTTTACAATTTTGATTCTTCCTAGCCACAAGCATGGCATATTCTTCCATTTGTTAATATCTTTTGCTATTTCTTTTCTTAGGGTTTGGATAATTTTCTTTGTAGAGAAAGAAAGACTAACACTCTTTTGTTAGGTATATTCCTAGGCATTTCTTTTTTCTTTTTTTGGAGTTACTGTGAAGGGAATTGTGTCCTTGATTAGCTTCTCATCTTGGCCATTACAAAGGCTACTGATTTCTCATCTTTGGCATATACGAAGGCTACTGATTTATGGACATTGATTTTATATCCTGAGACACTAGCATATTTTTTAAATCACTTCCAGGAGTCTTGTAGTTGAGTCTTTGGGGTTCTCTAAGTGTAAGAGTATATCACTGCCAAAGAGCGAGAGTTTGACCTCCTCTGTGCCCATTTGGATGCCCTTTATTTCCGTCTCTTGCCTGATTGTTGTCTAAGAACTTCCAGCGCCGTGTTGAATAGTAGGGATGATAGAGGACAACCTGGTTCGGGTTCTAAGTGGAAAAGCTTTCAGTTTTACTCCGTTCAGTATAATATTAGCTGTGGGTTTGTCATAAATAACTTTGATCAGTTTAAGAAATGTGCCACTGGCCAGGCACGGTGGCTCCTGCCTGTAATCCTGCACTCTGGGAGGCCGAGGCAGGTGGATTATCTGAGCTTACAGGTTCAAGAGTAGCCTGAGTAAGTGTGAGATCCCATCTCTAAAAATATAGCAGGTGTTGTGGTGAGCACCTGTAGTCCCAGCTACTTGGGAAGCTGAGACAAGAGAATCACTTGAGCCCAATAGTTTGAGGTTGCTGTGAGCTATGATGCCACAT